>JAVTVY010001697.1:0-33289 GCA_036873755.1 Hanleya hanleyi | reverse complement strand
TTTATGGCCTACCAAAGCTGCGGAATGAAGAAAACCAGAGAGCTAAACTTTTCTGACTTTCCGCGAATCTTGAGAATGGCGTCATTTTAAAAGATTTGGCATAATCCTTGGTGAAGAGGCAATGGCGGCAATGAGGTTTCTGGAGAAAATCGAGTATTCGGGGTTTTTTTCCTGCTAATTTGTCCGGGGGGGGGGGGTTATTCGCTATAGCGTGAATGTAATTTATTTTACATAAACTGATTATTCTCTATTATAATAATTAGTTATTTTTAAAAAGAAATATAGACGAAAACTGTAACGTCACCATGACAATAATCTTGGATGTTTTTTTACATTTCCTTTTAGAGTATACCCAAGTATATAGTATGGAAAGTTTCAGCCCACTATCCCAAGGAGTAACGAACAGAAATAGGGGGATGAAATCTTATAGGCCTTGTAGGATTCATAAATATTGCACGAGATCTTTGAAATGTATGTCCTTCAATCAGCAATATCTAGAAGATAGCAGCGAGTCGTCACTTATGAGAATTTATCAATGAGCACACCGAAAGTTGGCATCATGACCTAGTGAATGGCATATGGCGGATTCCACGCAAAACCGTACCACTAACTCCCATGTCTGTCCCGGACTATGACATTAGTAACACCAATAACTTGGAAAACATCATAAACAAACAATGTTCCCTGTACCTTATTATCTAAAATGTGTCAATGAATTGCATAAGATGAAAATAAACAGGTGCCCCTATGAATTCTTTGTACAGTTTTTAGTCAAGCGGAACAAAACACAAATGACATTAGTAACATTTGTGTTACTAATGTCATTTGTCCGTCAAAATCTATTTTGTATATGTACAAGAAATTTCTTATAACAGAAGCACTTGCATATGCTCAGTGAAATTAGGCCATAGGAGTTGGACGGACATGACATTAGAAACGTTTTTCAAACGCTCATAGTATCGATGTATTGGTATTTAATACACTGACAATGGTACATACATCTCAATAAGGTCAAACTAGTACCACTGTAAATCTTTAATTGAATAATTTAATTGACATTTGTTTTGTGGTGAATATTATAAAAAAAACGTTGTATGGACATATGACATTAGAACAAATGACATTAGAAACATTTACATTTCTGTCTCTCTATTATACTGCAGATAAGAAATGTGCAGTGTAAAACTGTTTATTTTCAGATATGCATACATTACACATACATTAGTACAAGACACAGAGTCAGTTTTTTTAACATTTTTAATGTTACAAACGTCATTTTTCCGGCGAGACGGACAATTTGACGGAAAATGGTATAGTTTTACGTGGAATCCGCCATATACCATGCTTTATGCTGATTTCAATTGTCGACTCATTACTCTTGACATTAGGGATGACTGTTTTTTTTACCGATATTTTAGGAGGTTACACGTTTAGACAGGGTGATAATGTGCTATTTTATGCTACATATGCTCACAAATTCAATCGCTCGCCAGGGACGACAACTGATTACTGAATCGCGTATATGACTCATTCGCATGGCGGAGGGTTATCGCCAGGTGTATATCGCTCAACGCGATAAGTGCGATGGTCCTACTCGGCCTCCATATGTATTAAGTTTTGAGTGTAACTGAACACAAGGGCATTGTACTCGACACAACACAGAGGATGTCAAATTCTCCACAAAGCATTGGTCCTGCATATACATATGCATATACACCTGCATATATTTCATATTATCCCTCCCCGCGCCTGATGGTGAGAAAAAGGCCCATTGAAATGTCAAGTCTGAATTAATGTCACGCCATCTCGTCATCATTATGTTAATGCTAAAGAATTAGACATTTGTTCTCGCAAATGAGATGCATCAATAAGTGTAGCCCATGTATAAGGAAGGGTAGGATTACTAGGACATGAACCAACCTATTTGATTTCAAGCTTGGCTGGATGTAGTTGGCGGCCACTGTTTACTTCTTCGGCTCAGTGGTTAGAATGACACTATGGAATAAATTAGGACATTATGTAGTACGGTGGCCCGTTAGGGCCATTGTCGTTTTCTTTTGATTTCCTATGTTTTTCTTCTATTTCCGAAGAAACCAACTTAATTTTCTAGATTTTCTTTGTATTTTCCAAGAAATCAACTGAATTTTCAGCGAATTCATAGCAATATTCTGCGAATTTTCCGTGTTCAACGACGTAAAAACAGAGACAAAGTCGAAGAAAAACCTATGAAATCCTTGAAAAACACCAAATATAATTTCCTCCGCGGATATAATATTTCCTCCGCGGATAAAATATTTCCTCCGCGGATATAATCATTTCCTCCGCGGATATAATATTTCCTCCGCGGATAAAATATTTCCTCCGCGGATATAATCATTTCCTCCGCGGATATAATATTTCCTCCGCGGATATAATATTTCCTCCGCGGATATAATCATTTCCTCCGCGGATATAATATTTCCTCCGAGGATATAATATTTCCTCCGCGGATATAATCATTTCCTCCGCGGATATAATATTTCCTCCGCGGATATAATATTTCCTCCGCGGATATAATCATTTCCTCCGCGGATATAATATTTCCTCCGCGGATATAATATTTCCTCCGCGGATATAATCATTTCTTCCGCGGATATAATATTTCCTCCGCGTATATAATATTTCCTCCGCGGATATAATCATTTCTTCCGCGGATATAATATTTGCTCCGCGGATATAATATTTCCTCCGCGGATATAATATTTCCTCCGCGGATATAATATTTCCTCCGCGGATATAATCATTTCCTCCGCGGATATAATATTTCCTCCGCGGATATAATCTTTTCCTCCGCGGATATAATATTTCCTCCGCGGATATAATATTTCCTCCGCGGATATAATCATTTCCTCCGCGGATATAATATTTCCTCCGCGGATATAATCACTTCCTCCGCGGATATAATATTTCCTCCGCGGATATAATATTTCCTCCGCGGATATAATCATTTCCTCAGCGGATATAATATTTCCTCCGCGGATATAATATTTCCTCCGCGGATATAATCATTTCCTCCGCGGATATAATATTTCCTCCGCGGATATAATATTTCCTCCGCGGATATAATCATTTCCTCCGCGGATATAATATTTTCTCCGCGGATATAATATTTTCTCCGCGGATATAATCATTTCCTCCGCGGATATAATATTTCCTCCGCGGATATAATATTTCCTCCGCGGATATAATCATTTCCTCCGCGGATATAATATTTCCTCCGCGGATATAATATTTCCTCCGCGGATATAATCATTTCCTCCGCGGATATAATATTTCCTCCGCGGATATAATCATTTCCTCCGCGGATATATTATTTCCTCCGCGGATATAATATTTCCTCCGCGGATATAATCATTTCCTCCGCGGATATAATATTTCCTCCGCGGATATAATATTTCCTCCGCGGATATAATCATTTCCTCCGCGGATATAATATTTCCTCCGCGGATATATTTCCTCCGCGGATATAATCATTTCCTCCGCGGATATAATATTTCCTCCGCGGATATAATATTTCCTCCGCGGATATAATCATTTCCTCCGCGGATATAATATTTCCTCCGCGGATATAATCATTTCTTCCGCGGATATAATATTTCCTCCGCGGGTATAATATTTCCTCCTCGGATATAATATTTCCTCCGCGGATAAAATCATTTCCTCCGCGGATATAATATTACCTCCGCGGATATAATATTTCCTCCGCGGATATAATCTTTTCCTCCGCGGATATAATATTTTCTCCGCGGATATAATATTTCCTCCGCGGATATAATCATTTCCGCCGCGGACATAATATTTCCTCCGCGGATATAATATTTCCCCCGCGGATATAATTAATTTCCTCCGCGGAGGAAATCCACGTGACTTGAGTACTAGAAAGACGGCAAATTCATTAGCATTTTTGAGGCTGATGAGTGAGGCTGATGTGCAGGTGACGTCCCGATGGCGTCACTATGACGTCACATCCGGTGACATCCGGATCAAAGGTCACATCCGGTCACGTGGCAATCGGGTCACTTCCTGTGACGTCACGATGGCGTCATTATGCCGTCACATCCGGTGACATCCGGGTCAAAGGTCACATCCGGTCTCGTGGCATCCGGTAACATCCGGGTCACTTCCTGTGACGTCGCTTCCGGTCACCTGGCGGCCTAGCAAGAGTTATCTGCCCCTACCTAAGACCCCAGTGACTTCCAATGTTAATCTCATGCAGGTATGGGAAAGGGGGCTTGAAGATGTCTTTGAACGCCACTATGAGATTCGCCCCCGTTTTCGTCCGGATGGGTACCACCCACGCATACTTCGATAGGATATCGAGGCACGTCAAGATATACCGATTCCCATCGTTGTGTTTGGCAAAGGCGCTCATATCGACCAAATCCGCTTGCCACTGGGCATCCATTCCTCCCACGATGACCCGGTTCCGTAGAAAATGGCGACGGACAGATCGATGTAACTATTTTGGGAGTAGCTAATTACGAATCCGGGATGAAATTTTACATAAAGCGCGTTAAATTAGGATCTGTCTATTGACGCCTGGGTTAAATTGATTTTTAATGAATTTAATTATTTAATAATTAAGGTAAAATTTATTTTCAAAATCTGACCTCGGATTCGTGATCTGCGTTATCCATATTACTTTATGACGAAGTTTAGAGTAATTCGGAACAGTGGAATTGGGTGCCGCCCATTGAAGCCTGGGTTAAATTGATTTCTAATAAAATTAATTATTTAATAATTAAGATAAAATAGATTTTACAATCTGACCTCGGATTCGTCATCTACGTCCTCGACAATACTTTAGGACGATGTTTAGTGTAATTCGGAACAGTGGAATTGGGTCTGTCCATTGAAGCCTGGGTTACATTGATTTTTTATATGCAAATTCTACATGTAACGCCGACCCCTAGCATGTTGTGACCGCGAGTTGCGACACCCATTGCACACACAAATATGGGTTGCACCTCTATGGATAGCTGAGACATTGAAGTTGTGCACAGAGGTATGGGTTTATGTTTTCCAACTCAAATCTCGCAAGCCAGGGTCAAAATGTAAATGTCATATCGGTGCACAAAGGGGAACCGATAATAGAATTAACAGCCTGATTGTTGCGGAGTGTCCTTGGTCACCCTTATTTTGTATCCAAGCGTGCGATACACCAAATGAAAGCCCATCGCTTAGTCTTTTATTTAATAGTTTTTTTGATGTTCAACAATGTTGACCAGCAGAAGGCTGTCCATTTTTCTACATGGGTTATATTTAGCAATACAGTGACAAATTCTACTGTAACGCCGACCCCTAGCATGTTGTGACCGCGAGTTTGCGACACCCATTGCACACACAAATATGGGTCGCACCTCTATGGATAGCTGAGGAAATGTAGTTGTGCATAGAGGTACGGGTTTATGTTTTCCAATTAAAATCTCGCAAGCCAAGGTCAAAAGTTAATTTTTGAACTCATTTTGGTACTTTTTCGGTCGAAATTTTTTGGGTCACCGATTCCTTTCAAATTTGGTGAACTGATAGTACTTACCTAGCTGATTACGAATCTGCAACCAGAATTGACGTAGGTCTCTAAGTGTTTTTTAAAAGAATTTTTGAAATACTGAAAATTTGCCATCTATACCTTGGGGCTGAAATGGTCTGAAAAATTCGACCTTCACCGATTGACCTCAAACTTCGCACTAAAGTATACTGGAGGTTGTAGGTCACGAATATGAGGTCAGATTTGACCTTGACCTTGACCTTCATATTAAAATGGCGATTCGAAAATTTGGGTATGACTTTGACCTTGGCGCAAGGTAACAAGATATTGTCAGACGGCCTTTTGATATGTGATGACCCCATGACCTCTGCGTTGACCCATGACATCGAACTTGACCTTTGGCCTTGGGTTTAAAAATTCGATGGTACAATTGGAATGCACTATCGCAAATTTTATCTTGAGGTCAGAGGTCAAGGTCAAGATCATGGGTCAACTCAGAGGTCACGGGGTCATCATATATCAAAAGGTCAAGATCGTCGGATAATATCTTGTGACCTTGCGCTAAGGTCAAAGTCATACCCAAATTTTCTAATCGAGATTTTGATATGAAGGTCAAGGTCAAGGTCAAAACTGACCTCAGATTCGTGACGTCTGACCCCGATATAGGTTTAGGGCAAAGTTTGAGGTCAATCGGTGGCAGAAAAAATTCTGACCAAAATTTCGCTAGGTGTTTTTGGAGGTCAAGTTTCAACCTTCACCGAATGATCTCAAATTATGTATATATAGGTTTTCGAGGTCCCTGATCACGAATCCGAGGTCAAAATTTGGATTGGTTTGATACCAAAAAAGTGTCCATTGAAGCCTAGGTTAAGTATTGGAATTTTCAAAAATCGGAAGAAAAAAACTTAGGGCCCTAGATCGATTCCGACCGCAGTTTCGTTATCAGCTAGATTCATACTCTTACCACGCCAAATTTGGAAGGAATCGGTGAAACAACATTTTCATCCTTATACCTTGGGCTAAAATGGTCTGAAAAATTCGGCCTTGACCGATTGACCTCAAACTTCGAACTAAAGTATACTGGAGGTCGTAGGTCACGAATATGAGGTCAGATTTGACCTTGACCTTGAGCTTCATATTAAAATCTCGATTAGAAAATTTGGGTATGACTTTGACCTTAGCGCAAGGTCACAAGATATTATCCGACGATCTTCACCTTTTGATATGTGATGACCCCGTGACCTCTGAGTTGACCCATGACCTTGACCTTGACATCTGACCTCAAGGTAAAATTTGCGATAGTGCATTCCAATTGTACCATCGCATTTTTAAACCCAAGGCCAAAGGTCAAGTTCGATGTCATGGGTCAACGCAGAGGTCATGGGGTCATCACATATCAAAAGGTCGTCTGACAATATCTTGTTACCTTGCGCCAAGGTCAAAGTCATACCCAAATTTTCGAATCGCCATTTTAATATGACGGGCAATGTCAAGGTCAAATCTGACCTCATATTCGTGACCTACAACCTCCAGTATACTTTAGTGCGAAGTTTGAGGTCAATCGGTGAAGGTCGAATTTTTCAGACCATTTCAGCCCCAAGGTATAAGTGGCAAATTTTCAATATTTCAAAAATTCTTTTAAAAAACACTTACAGACCTACGTCAATTCTGATTGCAGATTCGTAATCAGCTAGGTGAGTACTATCAGTTCACCAAATGAAAGGAATCGGTGACCCAAAAAATTTCGACCCAAAAAGTACCAAAATGAGTTCAAAAATTAACATTTGACCTTAGCTTGCGAGATTTTAATTGGAAAACATAAACCCGTACCTCTATGCACAACTACATTTCCTCAGCTATCCATAGAGGTGCGACCCATATTTGTGTGTGCAATGGGTGTCGCAAACTCGCGATCACAACATGCTAGGGGTCGGCGTTACAGTAGAATTTGTCACTGTATTGCTAAATATACCCCATGTAGAAAAATGGACAGCCTTCTGCTGGTCAACATTGTTGAACATCAAAAAAACTATTAAATAAAAGACTAAGCGATGGGCTTTCATTTGGTGTATCGCACGCTTGGATACAAAATAAGGGTGACCAAGGACACTCCGCAACAATCAGGCTGTTAATTCTATTATCGGTTCCCCTTTGTGCACCGATATGACATTTACATTTTGACCCTGGCTTGCGAGATTTGAGTTGGAAAACATAAACCCATACCTCTGTGCACAACTTCAATGTCTCAGCTATCCATAGAGGTGCGACCCATATTTGTGTGTGCAATGGGTGTCGCAAACTCGCGGTCACAACATGCTAGGGGTCGGCGTTACATGTAGAATTTGCATATAAAAAATCAATGTAACCCAGGCTTCAATGGACAGACCCAATTCCACTGTTCCGAATTACACTAAACTTCGTCCTAAAGTATTGTCGAGGACGTAGATGACGAATCCGAGGTCAGATTGTAAAATCTATTTTACCAGGCTTGGTAACCCAGGCTTCAATGGGCAGCACCCAATTCCACTGTTCCGAATTACTCTAAACTTCGTCATAAAGTAATATGGATAACACAGATCATGAATCCGAGGTCAGATTTTGAAAATAAATTTTACCTTAATTATTAAATAATTAAATTCATTAAAAATCAATTTAACCCAGGCGTCAATAGACAGATCCTAATTTAACGCGCTTTATGTAAAATTTCATCCCGGATTCGTAATTAGCTACTCCCAAAATAGTTACATCGATCTGTCCGTCGCCATTTTCTACGGAACCGGGTCATCGTGGGAGGAATAGATGCCCAGTGGCAAGCGGATTTGGTCGATATGAGAGCCTTTGCCAAACACAACGATGGGAATCGGTATATCTTGACGTGCCTCGATATCCTATCGAAGTATGCGTGGGTGGTACCCATCCGGACGAAAACGGGGGCGAATCTCATAGTGGCGTTCAAAGACATCTTCAAGCCCCCTTTCCCATACCTGCATGAGATTAACATTGGAAGTCACTGGGGTCTTAGGTAGGGCCAGATAACTCTTGCTAGGCCGCCAGGTGACCGGAAGCGACATCACAGGAAGTGACCCGGATGTTACCGGATGCCACGTGACCGGATGTGACCTTTGACCCGGATGTCACCGGATGTGACGCCATAATGACGCCATCGTGAAGTCACAGGAAGTGACCCGGTTGTCACGTGACCGGATGTGACCTTTGATCCGGATGTCACCGAATGTGACGTCATAGTGACGCCATCGTGACGTCACCTGCACATCAGCCTCACTCCTCAGCTTCAAAAATGCTAATGAATTTGCCGTCTTTCTCTTACTCAAGTCACGTGGATTTCCCCCGCGGAGGAAATTAATTATATCCGCGGAGGAAATATTATATCCGCGGAGGAAATATTATATCCGCGGAGGAAATGATTATATCCGCAGAGGAAATATTATATCCGCGGAGAATATATTATATCCGCGGAGGAAATGATTATATCCGCAGAGGAAATATTATATCCGCGGAGAAAATATTACATCCGCGGAGAAAATATTATATCCGCGGAGGAAATGATTATATCCGCGGAGGAAATATTATATACGCGGAGCAAATATTATATCCGCGGAGGAAATATTATATCCGCGGAGGAAATGATTATATCCGCGGAGGAAATATTATATCCGCGGAGGAAATATTATATCCGCGGAGGAAATGATTATGTCCGCGGAGGTAATATTATATCCGCGGAGGAAATATTATATCCGCGGAGGAAATGATTATATCCGCGGAGGAAATATTATATACGCGGAGGAAATATTATATACGCGGAGGAAATGATTATATCCGCGGAGGAAATATTATATACGCGGAGGAAATGATTATATCCGCGGAGGAAATATTATATACGCGGAGGAAATGATTATATCCGCGGAGGAAATATTATATCCGCGGTGAAAATATTATATCCGCGGAGGAAATGATTATATCCGCGAAGGAAATATTATATCCGCGGAGGAAATATTATATCCGCGGAGGAAATGATTATATCCGCGGAGGAAATATTATATCCGCGGAGGAAATATTATATCCGCGGAGGAAATGATTATATCCGCGGAGGAAATATTATATCCGTGGAGGAAATATTATATCCGCGGAGGAAATGATTATATCCGCGGAGGAAATATTATATCCGCGGAGGAAATATTATATCCGCGGAGGAAATGATTATATCCGCGGAGGAAATATTATATCCGCGGAGGGATTATATCCGCGGAGGAAATATTATATCCGCGGAGGAAATATTATATCCGCGGAGGAAATGATTATATCCGCGGAGGAAATATTATATCCGCGGAGGAAATATTATATCCGCGGAGGAAATTATATTTGGTGTTTTTCAAGAATTTCATAGGTTTTTGTTCGACTTTGTCTCTGTTTTTACGTCGTTGAACACGGAAAATTCGCAGAATATTGCTATGAATTCGCTGAAAATTCAGTTGATTTCTTGAAAAATACAAAGAAAATATAGAAAATTAAGTTGGTTTCTTCGGAAATAGAAGAAAAACATAGGAAATCAAAAGAAAACGACAATGGCCCTAACGCGCCACCGTAGTTATGTGAGTGTATGGGTAACAATGGCTACATAAGCGATAAGTAAACTAGGTGAAGATGAAGTTTTTCAGAACGGGTATTGTTGAATGTTTCCGCTTATATCACAATAAAACTAGGGCATCCGATGTAAGAGTCGGGCAGTGAAACGATAAACGATCTGGAGATGGCTCGATCCCGCGGATATTATCTCCTCAAATCAGGCTATATCCATAACGTTTAATCACTGATCCATCTGCTTGTTAAAGGTAAAATGCAGTGGATTATATTCCCGTGTTGAACATAATCAATGCAAATCTATACTAATGCACCTATACGTTGGCTATTTCGTGAAATACCTTTTACTTGAAGATTTACGTCAAACTATAAAAAATTGATACGGAAAAACACAATGAGAAAATCATCGTTTCTGGTCTCTGCTAGTTTGACGAAGTTTTAGAGGTTCTACTGACAAGTCACTATCAGTAAATGCCGTCATGCCAAATGCTACAATGGAGACAGAATGGATGAAACTATGACGTCATCACCTTCTGTGTGAAAGTGAGAAAGTGTTATTATCTCTGTCGACTTTGTTTATCTATTTTACAGTTTGGCATATATTCCAATGTAATAAAAATTTCTCAGAATAATCAGTTTAAGTTGTGCTTATTGGAGAATTTCGAGTTTCGATACAAAATTGGTGGGATATGTAATATGCGGGAAATGTTGAGGCACCTGACGACTAAAATGTCCCAAATGTCAGATTCGACATTCATCAGACAGCCGTCGCTACACAGAATTTCCGCGCTATGATCATGATTTTCCCGGCATAAAAGAAAATAAATATTTCAACACAAGGTATACAGAAAAAAAAATCCTTAAAAATTTAAGGAATATTCCCCACCATGTTAAGGAAATTCCATAACATGCTACGGAATATTCTTTGTTTTATTTCGGGGAATATTCCTTAAATCTTGCGAGAGATACTGAGAAGTGCAGCTATCGACATTCGAGGTAGCTCGGTCCTGCATCGTCAGTAAAGTTGTGTTCCGCTCGACACAGTGTGCTGGCATTGATATCATACCTCTCCGTTCCTTTGAAAAGTAAACTGTACTGAAATTAGAAGGGCTAACAAAACCCCCGGCTGAACAATATCATGATCATTTCCAGAACGTCGACAATCGGACTCACTCATTATTGCTACGTCCCATAGTCATCGTTTTGCCGTGGACAGATCTAATCTATTCGACTGCGTAAAGTTAGTTTCAAATGAAATGCTGCGAGTCTTTCTACCCGTATAGAGGCAATCAAACACTGGACCCAGTGCACAAGATGTATTTGATGGAGTGGTCGAGATTTGAAGTAGTAGCCTTTTTCGCGCTGCCTAGTTCATATTGATCTAAATCAAACAGTTCAACTTGCACAGAGGTTAATATGGATTAATCATGTTCTAGGATTGAACAGCTACACTCTAGTTTTTCAGTCATCTTCAGGGATAAATTATAATTTAATTATATTCTCTTAAACTCTAGTTTGATCATCAGAAACGATAGTCAATAATCATGAACATCTTCACTCTAGTTTGATCAACAGAAACGATACCCGGTAGTCAATAATTATGAAGTTCATGCGTAGTTTTGATATGTTAGTTCAGATATCGATATCGACGGCTTTCTTAACTAGGAATTCACAATCACTGTATATCTTTAGGAAGCAAGCTTTTTGAGTTATGTCCGACTAATAAAACCCATAAGAATTGTTGTTGATTTGTTTTTGTCCACAGGTATGCTTATCATGGGAGGACTCCTGGCGAACGTACCAAAGATCAATGTTGCAGCCGATATAGACAACGGGTGGTCAGCAGCTCTGAGGTTAGCATGTTACTCAGTTCCTGGAATATTAGAACACAATACACTTCTGCTATTAATGGGATGGTTCTATCAAGAACACTGCGGAAAGGATCAATAAGGGACCCCTTCCTGTTTAACATAGAACGATTCAGGACTTTAAAAGGGTTTGATAGAACCATACCCATGCTGAAAGATGAGCCTATTTATAGGGTTCTTTATTTGAACCATTAAAAGGGTTCTTTATAGAACCACCGAATTTGAAAAGTCCTTTTTTGTGAGCGTCTATATACAGGAACTAGTCGAATACTTGAGGGAATTGTACTGTAATGTGTGTTACGTGTGAGAGTGATTACTGGTATACATTTACTAAATATTGATGGATTCTACTTCTGACACCGTAGATAATACCTCACCCACTGTTGTTTTCAGTTTCTTTCTTAACATTTTCTTATGAGATGAACAACTGGGTGTGCTCGGAAGAGCCGAGGAGTCAGTGCAAACTTCATAGTTTACTGGGTTTCTTTGTATAATGGTATTAAAATTCGGTAATCTATCCTATAAAATTATAAAAAAAACATTCTGACGTTTCTTTCTGTAGGAATATCGCCTTGGTCGTAATCCTTATCAGAGCTGGCCTAGGTCTGGACCCGAAAGCGCTGAAGAAATTATCATTCGTCGTTTTGCGGTTGGCGTTTTTACCTTGTCTCTTCGAGGCCGTCACTGTTGCTATTGCCGCACATCTCCTGCTGGACTTTCCCTGGGTGTGGGGATTCATTCTAGGGTAAGCAGTCAACTCTTAATTTTATAAAGCGTGTAATATTTATAAAACCGGTTTGAATACAACACCATGTACTAAAATATACCGTTACAGAATGAACTTGAGTACAAACTGGCACCTGTCATCGATTCTTTAACTTCCTTAATTATCAAGCGAGGTATGAAAACGATGGGAATGAGGTGTTTTGTTTTCATAAGTAGATTACATATGTGAGTTATTTCTTGCTCAGTTTGTGATACCGGCCTCCCAGTGTAGGATACTCCTGTATTATTATTATTGAATTCCATCAGAAGGTAACATTAACGTTATTATGTTCAATCAGATTCGTCCACTCAGCAGTATCCCCAGCCGTGGTTGTACCCAGCATGCTTCGTCTTCAAGAACAAGGTTTGGGTACGAACAAGGGCATTCCCACCATGATCATCGCAGCCGGAAGTCTCGATGACGTCATAGCCATCAGCGGCTTCGGAATTGTTCTCGGCATCGCATTTTCAGAAGGTTAGGTTCATCCAATTGTTCATTTGACAGAAGTGCCAAATAATTTCTTGTCTTACTTAATTTGAGTTGTACTGAGTTATACTGAGTTGTACTCAGTTATACTGAGTTGTACTGAGTTATACTGAGTTGTACTGAGTTGTACTCAGTTATACTGAGTTGTACTGAGTTATACTGAGTTATACTGAGTTGCACTGAGTTGTACTGAGTTATACTGAGTTGTACTGAGTTATACTGAGTTGTACTGAGTTGTACTGAGTTATACTGAGTTGTACTGAGTTGTACTGAGTTATACTCAGTTGTACTGAGTTGTACTCAGTTATACTGAGTTATACTGAGTTGTACTGAGTTATACTGAGTTGTACTGAGTTATACTGAGTTGTACTCAGTTATACTGAGTTATACTGAGTTGTACTGAGTTGTACTGAGTTGTACTGAGTTATACTGAGTTGTACTCAGTTATACTGAGTTGTACTGAGTTATACTGAGTTATACTGAGTTGTACTGAGTTGTACTGAGTTATACTGCGTTGTACTGAGTTATACTGAGTTGTACTGAGTTGTACTGAGTTGTACTGAGTTATACTCAGTTGTACTGAGTTGTACTGAGTTGTACTCAGTTATACTGAGTTATATTGAGTTGTACTGAGTTATACTGAGTTATACTGAGTTGTACTGAGTTGTACTGAGTTATACTGAGTTATACTGAGTTGTACTGAGTTATACTGAGTTGTGCTGAGTTGTACTGAGTTGTACTCAGTTATACTGAGTCATACTGAGTTGTACTGAGTTGTACTGAGTTATACTGAGTTGTACTGAGTTGTACTGAGTTATACTGAGTTATACTGAATTGTACTGAGTTATACTGAGTTGTACTGAGTTGTACTGAGTTATACTGAGTTGTACTGAGTTGTACTGAGTTATACTGAGTTGTACTGAGTTGTACTGAATACCAGATAATAATACATGTATTATAGATCCAACATTAGACAGTCAAGCATAATTCAATTTTAATCGACACCTTCTTGGAAGTTGATATTCGATTACTGAGGCGCATGCGTGTCTCAGTACGTGTTCTTTTCAGGCCAGAATAGTCGATATGGAATTCAATATCCCCACCTGTGATTCGGCTATAAAGTTACGTGTACATTGCTCCCCACGATTTTGCAATGGATTTCAAAAACAGGAAATTGCTTTCAAGAAATTTAGTACAACGTTCATAGTTTGCTATAGTTCCAGCCTACAGTGGCATGATCATGCGTTTTTAACTATAGCCCCAAGCTGTAAGTAAAGATAGGTCATTGCCAGCTGTAAGTAAAGATAGGTCATTGCCAGCTGTAAGTAAAGATAGGTCATTGCCAGCTGTAAGTAAAGATAGGTCATTGCCAGCTGTAAGTAAAGATAGGTCATTGCCAGCTGAATTTGTGAGTGGCTCAATGAGATTGAATGCTGTAAGGTTTCCTATATTCCTACGAAGTAGGCTACAGATCGCAAATTGTCCGGTAATGAGTGAGTCAGTCAGTCCATCCGAATCCTTTCGTCGGCAAAATAAGGAGAACCGTTGACATTATAACCTTGATTTTTGGCATGAACGAGCATTAGGGCATTGTTACCAGCTAGTTCTGATCTGAAATAATTCTGATTAAAATTAGATTTATAATTAACACTTCAGTATATTGTTATAGATCATACGGAGAAAAGTTCGATCATTTAAGCGAGGGAAACATGACACCATGGAATTTGGGAACAGCCCTGGCATGCCTGGTGCTCTCTCGCTGTTGGATTCAACCGCAAGATCTGAGGACAGCGACCTCAATACAGCTGAGCGAACTATTTATAGACGGAGGCTGGTGAAACCCAGTATTAATGTGTTTAACTCCGAGTCTATTCAACTGCTTGATGTACCAGGGCCGCATCACTAAATGACCAGAACATTCACCAATATACTTTCATTTTTACCTGCGGCACGCAGGTCTACGGGAGGCTCGCGTTGTTGTTGTTCTTCTTCTTCTTGTTCTTGTGACTTTTTGAAATGCGCATGCGCTAAGAGAGTGTGATCTCTGCCACACTTTTCTTTTCAACCTCCGATCTCACATGAAACCACTGTCTTCAAGCGCGTTTGAATTCATTTGCAACTATATTCGGTGGAATGAATTATTGCTTCGTTGATTTCCGTTCAGACTTCAATTCTCTTACGTCAGTCGCTTTAAAGCTGTCGGTCGTCACATCAGTCACTGTCTTCAGATATTATTACCATTTTCATTGAACAGTATGCAGATGTATACACAATTTAAGATCCTTGGATTTCTTATATACCAAAGAAGATGAGCCGCAACCTTGTCGGTGGTTCAGCTAATTTGCATACAGTCCCAGGCGACTGTCTTAGAAAGTAGAAAAATAAATTCACTACTTCTAGTAATCATTTTATCTACCCAATCTAGATAAAACACAAATTGGCGAAGAAGCATAACAAGTAACGCATTATCATTATGATTAACATTGAATAATACTTGGTATCAAATTATAGATCATGCATCATAAAAACAAACGCAACAATTACGTTTCAGAAGTAAGCGGAACAACTCAGCAACTTTCACCGAATAAAGATGTTTAACTTTACCCCCAAGCAATTCGCATATATGGAAATATGTTTTGAAAGGAAGAATAACTTAACCCTCTGTGGGAATCGAAACAATGAACCTCCAATCCCTGGACTTGCACTTAATGGTAGCTATACCGATTCATTGATAATACTCAAAACTGACTTTATGCGCAAACGGTTTTATAATACATAAATGACTATGTACTATTTAATGAGTCCGACAACCCTATGCGCGAACAGTACATCATAGTTATATTGTGTACTTTCGGTTACAAGCATGAAATTTGGCACATAGCTATTTCGAATGATCCTCTTTCGGAACCAGTCCCTCTATCCTCATTCTCGCAAGCCAGGGCCTTGCTTCGCTGGTATTGATGTTCTCGTCCTCTTCCGCACTCATAATCCCTTTAAAATTGCATTAATCACTTCCGTAAAATCAATACTTATGTGTATCAGCAGACAACGGGCAGAAACATGTTGCATTTGACATCATTCTCTCAAGTCAGAGCCCATTTCTGCTAGAACTTACTGGTTCTACACTTCACAATTTACGTTACTTTGTCAATCAATTTTACGAATGAAATTACGTCATATATTAGCAGATACTGACCATAAAAGCGATCTATTTGACCTCGTTGTCAATGTCTTAGCTATACCGACTCATTGATAATACTCAAAACTGACTTTATGCGCAAACGGTTTTATAATACATAAATGACTATTAGTACTTAATGAGTCCGACAACCCTATGCGCGAACAGTACATCATAGTTATATTGTGTACTTTCGGTTACAAGCATGAAATTTGGCACATAGCTATTTCGAGTGATCCTCTTTCGGAACACAGTCCCTCTATCCTCATTCTCGCAAGCCAGGGCCTTGCTTCGCTGGTATTGATGTTCTCGTCCTCTTCCGCACCCATAATCCCTTTAGAATTGCATTAATCACTTCCGTAAAATCAATACTTACGTGTATCAGCAGACAACGGGCAGAAACATGTTGCATTTGACATCATTCTCTCAAGTCAGAGCCCATTTCTGCTAGAACTTACTGGTTCTACACTTCACAATTTACGTTACTTTGTCAATCAGTTTTACGAATGAAATTACGTCATATATTAGCAGATACTGACCATAAAAGCGATCTGTTTGATCTCGTTGTCAAAAGCTAGGACCTTGATTTCCTTGAGAGTTTTTTAAATTTATTTTGATACCTTTCATATTGACTTGGAAGTCATTTTCGCGAACGCAATAATTTGATGTACCAAAAGATAATAACGAGAATTCGACATGATTCTCTTATACACGCAGACCTTGTTTAGTCAACTAACCCTGAAATTTCGCACTTAAATCACCTCCCGAATGACAAACATATTCGCGAATTGATTATAGGGCGATATCCATAGATACTGACAAGAAATGTTTCTTATTTGCAGAATTTGACTTAAAAAAAAAAATTAATAAAATTATCAACCTTCGAAAAGGCTTGACCAAACATGTCGGATGAGGTGATATCTCCTAAGGATGAAATAGGTAATCATTTGTATAGAAGGAGCAAATCATGCATTGATATTGGCTTGCTGCATGGAAAAGAGTGTCAAGGTACCGTATTTAGTTTGCAGATGATAACGCACATAAATGCAGAAACTTAATTTATTATTCTAATCGAATATCAAGACTGTCACAGGCCTCAATTTGAATCGTGAAAAATGTCATTATGCCTCTTGAACAGTTCGATAAAGCCTTCAACCCCATTCCATAGTTTCACAGATCAAAGTGATAGACCTGATAATAAATTCATTGAAAATTAACTTTGACGGAAATATAAATTTTCCATTTTGCTCGGCAAAGTAAGCGAGAAGGAGACTGAAGAGCGTAGATGTTCGCGCTATGACTAAATCCTTGAAATTTGTTTGGATTTCCAAATATTTGAAAGCCTTTTTGATTTGCAAAAATCAACGGCTGAACGGAATGTTTTGAAACTTGGAATTCATGATACTTGTACCAAGACATTGCCAAAGCGATTATTGTGACTTCGTCTGTCAATTCAGTATAGACGGCACGGACCAGTCAACATCGTCGGATTTTGAACGAGGAAAGCGAATATATATATATTGTGTCAAATCTATTAGTCAATTCCTGCAATTGTGGGTTAGAAGTTGAAAATTACTTCCCTTGGCATGAAAACACTTGCAGATGGCGCTTTTTTCTACAATTACCACTACCTCCGCTGATATGTCTTTCACTGTATTATTGCCACTGCCGCAGGTTTTGACTACAATGTAGTCATTTCTCACTTGTTTGTGGCACGAACACATCGATGTAAATATATAAATACCAATATAATCTTGCTCAATCTCACAAAAGGCATGTTATAAAGAGAACCTATGGCTGTTATGGAAGGTTGTACATGTACCATATTATGATGAAACGTACCGTAGGGGAGGGTCACATCATATCTCAATGAAAATGCGATCGAGTCCTAATGCCTACTCTACTTCGTAGATCCTGTGACGTTAGTCACACTGCTCATGTGTATTAGAAACCCCCCAAAAGTGGTAAGATTCATTGTGACTATCGTTGACGCCGCAGGCTCAATCGTGTCGAGAATCATGATTTCCAGTTTCTCAAAATGTTGAATCCGTTTTTCTGTTTGATGAAGAAAATCATTCGAAATAAGGGAAATAAAATAGAATCTAAATTGACATGGTTTTCGTTTCATTTATGATTGTTTATGTCAGAAGCGATAAAAATAGCCACCTTGAGTGCACTTAATTTGAAAGTATGAAAATAAATCGTTAGAAGTAGGGAGTAATGAATAGGATATCGTACATAATTTATACAAAAATGGCTTTCCGTGAGAATTCATTTATCCGTATTGTACTATCGATCGATTGTTCGCTACAAATATAATTATTACTGTATAAAAATGAATATACAGGAATTGTTTGGGTGAGTACAGAATTTGTGACAGGACATGCGGAGTTCTCCAAACACTTGTTTATTGACTTTTCCCCATGACTCGCATGTGATATAAAGGATTATTTCTTGTCATTTATGTTTAATTCATCAAGAAAACTCTCCGTATCAGGACGCTCCACTGTTACGCTATGTGTTTATGTAGACCACGTAAGCATATCCCCTTAGACATAAGCATGCTCTTTCTGATATTGCAGATTTTCCGGAATAGTGCCACCTAACCTTGGGTGGATTTGAATGTCAAAACAATGGGGAAAATATAGAAGTTGTAGGACAATACTCCCAGCTAATCATATGTCGTAATGGGTTCCACAAGCGACTACTGCCTGAGTCCTCTGATTGGCAGAAATATAAAACGTCTCAAATAGAGTGAACATTACGCAAAAAATACACTCGTACGCTCGAAAAAAATATTCAATAACATAGAAATAACAACACAGTCCTCTGACCATAGTTCACTAATGACTGCAGATTCTGTATAGACTACTGCTGATTGACAGCATGCTCAGAGGACAGGATGAAAAAATCAGACCACACCAATCATTCAGAAATCGTATCGATTATGCAATCAAAATTGATATAATTCACCCATTATGATGCAACAGCTGACAGTTTGAATGAGGCGAATTTTTGCACAAGTTCCGAATGAGTTTTGAGGACAAAAAAGGAGATTGTGGCCAAATTGTAATTACTCTGTTGAGTTACAGAATTAAGTTTGTAAATAGGTACAGGACAATTGAGTACAGGACAATTGAGTACAGGACAGTTGAGTTTGTACCTGTAAGATGTACATGTATAATGGTCAAAACTGCGTCTCGCATTTGTGCTGAGTGAAAATACACAGGTGGTCATGCGCCTTCAATCAATGGATAACGGTTTTGGTCATTCGAGCGTTCTATCGCATTTTGTGGAATAAATTTTCACTTTCTTTGTAAGATAGTAGAGTCATTAAGAGAAATTAGAAAAACACTATCAAATGGCAGTAATATTCAAATCATATATTATAACACATCATAAATATTCAAACCCGCCACATGTCGACAATCAATATTAACCAACTTGTACTCGTCTGAAGGGATATTGAAAACTATAGCAATACGGTGTGCATGCTCAGCTTTCCGATGAAGAAGTTTGCTTGCCCATGCATACTCTTATTATGAAACTTTTTGCGACAATGTGGAGATACAAGTCATTATATAAATCAACTGTCATGGGAATACAATACTATTATTTTACAAAAAAAGCCACGACGAGATTTACTCGAGAATACTCGCCTTATCTAGACGACTTCCGTACGGCGATGTTCTAATTGTTCTCTGGAAGACGACTACCCGACACTGAGATTTGTCATGCACACAAATGAAACTACTGTCATCGGACATCTCGTTCTTCCATTCGTAAGTCAGATAGACTCGGATCCAGCATTCTTGTATGGATTTTAGCGGAAGCAGCGTCTGTGTGGAAGGTTTATTAAATAGAAACATCCGAACGAAAACCAGGATAAATTAAACAGATCTATCTAAACATTCCACTTCAAACAGTTACATGAGGCTACATGACTATCGTGACCTAAAACATGGCTCGAAAACGGCGTGACGAAAACGGCGTGACGAAAACGGCGTGACGAAAACATCGTTCTACTCCAATGTTTGCGTTTGGATACGAAACACAGTGGATACTACAGTGTATCAGTACTACAGTGTATCAGTACTACAGTGTGTCAGTACTACAGTGTATCAGTACTACAGTGTATTAGTACTACAGTGTATCAGTACTACAGTGTATCAGTACTACAGTGTATCAGTACTACAGTGTATCAGTACTACAGTGTATCAGTCTCGAACAGAAACAGATGTTGGAAGGTTCACACGTTATGACGCATGACTAATTCCATGTCCTCTCATTAAATGTAGCCACATGGCCAAAGGCGAATTATTGGCAGTTAGGGGAGTCTACCAATTAAAGTAGATGTATTTTAATTGAAGTCGTGACAAATTTGCCAAGGGGAAATATACAAGACACGAAAATGTCGAACATTTCAGTCAACGATATGTTAAAACTATATTTCGATTACTAAATGACCATCAGTCGTTTATTTATTTTTTATTAATAATAGTTGTTAAACGACAATGTATTACCTGGTACAGGGACTGAATATTGTAAGGTCGGTCAGGTCAAATTTAGGGCTTGAATGGCCAACAGCAACGGCTGATGCACTGAGACAGCGGTTCGTTCATCCAGTCTCTTTTTATCTCTATAACCTAGAAATATTTTAATAAATAACCACTGAACTATTTTCGAAATGAAGTTGCCAAAATTATCATAAATATGAGTTTAAAGTATTATAGCATAATTTTATCCATATTTATCATATTTACACCAGTTATCCAAAGTTATACAAACCCGCCACATGTTGATATAGCAAACGAACCGCTATCTCAATGCACTTGCTTGTGCTTTCGGTACAGCTGTTAACATTGTGTGTCCGAGATTGGGTAAAGGGCTATCAACTTATAGGTTTGACAAATTGTCAACTCATTCGGTGACAATGAAAACTCATATATATAGCTAGCTGTCGACATCACTACCAATTCGAACAACAACGAAACGCTGCTGATAGAAATGGGGACTATTTTCAGATTGTTGGCACAGAATGTCGACGTATTGTCATATCTATATTGTGACACATGGCAGTGTGACTAACGTCACAGGACCTACGAAGTACAGTAGGCATTAGGACTCGAACGCGAACTGAACTCTTGGAAATCCCCACCCCCAGTTGAAATCCTGCCTATATTAAGATGGGCACCGCCCAAGTCAGAATCGCCAGTGATTTTCCTCAAAAATCACCAGAAATTTTCCTCAAAAATCACCAAAAATTTTCATCAAAAGTAGGTCAGCTCAGAACTTGTTGGTAACAGTCTCCTAATGCGCCTTCATTCCAAAATAAATAACACTCGCCGATTTAATTTTACAATTTTTTAATTAAAGGAAACAAATTGAATAATATAGGTTCAGTAGATTTCAAGCTTTACGTGTGAAAATACATTTACATCTCTTTAATGGTTTTCAGTGCCCTTGTACAGGATCAAAACAACTTTTTGAATCACATTATTTTCTCAACAATACAACAAATTTTTATATATAGTACTATAGTAGAAAGGTAGCATTTATGTAGTTTACGGTAATTCAACTCAAGACCAACACCTTCTATGCACAAGATAATAATGATTCTATGTCATTCTCCTGAGCATAACCGGTACAAAGACGAATAAATAACGTCTCTACATCACGTTGTTATCTAGATATATGAGACAACACATTTTGGGTATCGGCAATCTGATGAATGTACTATTCCGGTTTTCTTGTTTCACATTATATTCTATGGCGGTTGATCGGTGATTTTCTTCATTGATAAACGTTAAACCACCTAGCTTTAACTAATTCTGCTAGGCTGTCTTCATTCAGACTGTACAGCCTACACAGTCCACAGAAAATACACCGCACATTCTTGTACTCCCAGCCTTATCACATTTGATAGCAAGTTTAGCGGGCTGTTTAATGTCTAAGCTAGGAAATGTTCCAGGGTAGTTGACAGGCATGCAATAATATACTATAGTATTTGCTATACAGGACACCGACCACTGTAATTTGATGTGACAAGCAGCACGACTAGAAACCAGCCTTATCTCAGTGGGCTTGGATATAAATCACTGTTAAAAACCACAAGGCTCGGATAGAGCCTCGCTCTGTGTTTGTTCCAAGGACAAGCCTTAATGACTTTTAAATCCACTGATAAGGAGGTCCCCTGGCTCCATGGTCATAATAGGAACATGATACTGTTAAAGGCCACATGGATGGTATGTATCTATAACAATATACTGAAGTGTTAATTATCAATCTAATTTTAATCAGAATTATTTCAGATCAGAACTTGCTGGTAACAATGCCCTAATGCACGTTCATGCCAAAAATCAAGGTTCTAATGTCAACGGTTCTCCTTATTTTGCCGACGAAAGGATTCGGATGGACTGACTGACTGACTCACTCACTCATTACCGGACAATTTGCGATCTGTAGCCTACTTCGTAGGAAAATGCCATAATACGATATAATGCTTTGTTTGCGACTAACCTCGGAGTAGGTTCAGCCATACAAGACATTAATCCAGGTATTCTTGTGTAATAATTTAGCATAAAACTTATTAATCTTTTTGAAAGACACACTGGATGTATTCTCATCCCGGTCAAATTTACATACGTTTTCCCTCTGTCGTTCAACATCGATACAGACTGAATACGTTTGCGCGTTGCGTTTTTCTGCACAGTGCAGTCAGAGGATGTTTGACATTTGATTGATAAATCGCCATCCATTATCGATAATAACCTTGTCTTTATACAGGTGACTTAGCGTTCAATATCATCCGTGGGCCACTGGAAGCCGTCGGTGGAGTTCTATTTGGGTTGATAGCTGGCGCCATCTGTTGGTATCTCCCGTCACTCAATCACGTAAGTTTAATATTATCACTATGACAGGCCCAGCTATTCGCAAAGATAGGTATCTCTCTGCAAAAATAGATCAACTAATTAATTATATAAAAGAAAAATTACTCATTGCACCCCTCACCCGCCACCCCCAGCACACACACACACACACACACACACACACCCTTGGATGTATTGATCTGTTATTCAGATGCATGTTTGGTGTATATAAGGGAAGTTTAGTTGTAATCCCTCCATTGTTATACGTGTACCATCAAACTCAGTTTGAAAACTAGGGTTCTCATCCATCTCCATGCAGATTCATGTTTGGTGACTAGGTGTGCTCCTTCCTCAGATTGTTGTTATATAATTGGACCTATATTACCTCATAGGTAATGTGATCAAGCCCACGTATCCTTAATACACATATGTGGTATACATCTGAACAAGGTAGCTTGTATAATATTTGATCAGATATTCCTTTTTTCAGTTATTAACTTCCTTCGCGTATTAAGAAGGAGCCAGTGTTGTATAATTTGATTTGTGTCAAAACATTCCGGTATGTATGCTTACACAATGGTCCACTGTAGTGAATTTGACAAGGTAATAACAGTGTTAATTATCTATAAATAGCTGATACTGTCTGCTCTTATTTCGGATCAGTGCACTGCAATGCGTGCAGGCTGATGTAAATGGGACATTATTGCTACTTATACAATAGCTTAAGGTGTCAGTTACTGTGCGCATTGTAACCTGAGAAAATTAATCCATATTATATAGAGATGTTCCCTGACATACTCACGAACTTCTGATGATTCCACTTGAGCATTTCACTACAGGAGTTACCTAGTTGCACTAAACTGTGCCAGTTAAAAGGACTGTTGAAATTAATAAATTATCTCAAATTAATTTTTGACAGATTCGAGCCTCATAGGGTCCTTGAACAAGTTAGGGAGATCCCGCTTTCTATGGTGGTAAAAAGGGTCGTTTTTGCTCAATGATTTTTGATTCCTAATTAACCAATGCTTCAAAACTTCAGGCGCATTAATTTATCTATTGTCCCGTATCCTAAAATTAATTTGCCACCTTAACTGATTTATTGAGCAAAAACGAGGGTAGAAGTAGCTACAAAACTGTTCGCCTTTACGTCGAATTAGGCAAATTCGTTCCTTAACATGTCAAGGTCGTAGTTAAATGTAACATGAACGATCTTCGGAATAGCATTTTTTTATGTTTGTCGTCCAAATCGCCAAGGAAAAATCTTTCATTACTAATAAGGAGAAGTGTCGATAGAACGATATGATATAATATCTGATAGACGACGTCGCTAAGACATCAACAGTGCAGTCAGTGCAAGTAGTTGTGGAGAGTTCTCAGCACTGATCTGGTTGTAGCTACAATATTTGAAGGGTGAGACTGGATGCCGTCATTATATATCCATTCAGAAGACAGATCATGAATGGTACGTTGGTAGATAAATCCTGCAGCTAAATGGTTCTCCACAGCTGACATCCTATCAACATGACGAGGTCCATAATTTTGCCCGAGACATTCACATTCGGACCACTATAGTGTCGGCAATTCCCAAAAGACAGCATTTGAATCGAAAATGTCTTCTGTAGAGCTATACAATGAACGAGACCAGTCTAATCCAAGGATCTATCCGCATCTTCGCTCAATTTCCGGTCGTCACCCCGGTCAAATGTTGCAACGAAACGAATATTTCATGCATAAAATATGGAACTATTCCGTATGTCTTGAACAGATATCATTGACAGTACTTTTCACCTTTGACCTTTCAGCAATATCTCCTGTTCTATCGTTACGTGCTTCTATTCGGTGGTGGACTTTTCGCCGTCTTTGGAAGCCAAGCAGCCGATTTCCCTGGCGCAGGCGCACTCGGATGTCTAACGATGGCGTTCGTGGCAGCTTACGGCTGGAGATCAAGGGGCTGGACTGGAACAGTGAGTCATATTGAAATTACTGATCATCACAATCTAGATCTAATCATGTTGAATTTCTCCATCGGTAAAACATGTCGATGGTGAGAACTTCAACGAACAACATTTTTATCAGCATATACTTTGAAACCAACTATATCCAAACTCCTTTTGGCAATACCAAGGACGAACAGCCAGTTGCTCACATACTATACTGAATCTCAATCTATAAACTAATACTACAACTACACCAAACTGAAGGAAAATCCTTCACATAATACGGAATTTTAAGAGATTCTATAATAATATTTTGCGGAATCTCCCTCAAAGATATTGACTATTATAAAATTATGTTTTGGACTGTAGTAAATTTCTCAAGACAATGTCGACCGTATTAAGGAATATTCCCCGTAGCATCAATCTATGCGTATTTCTGGGAAATTGAAAAGCGATATTTTTGCCTAGAGAAGACGACGGTGGTAATCATTTCGAATTTAAAGACTCGATGGCAGTGTAGCCATTTAATGTTACATGATGGCCGCTGTTCTTCTTCGTATGCTACTTTTTGGTGTAAAACAGCACGGTTATGTTTCTGGCAAGGTTTGTAATCCGTAAATCAAGAAATGGTATTCTGCAAAATATATTGCTTCGGGAGACTAGTGTGAATAACCCTTGAAATAATTACACTCTCTTATATTCTTTGACTTTTAATCAGGGAATTTATGAGGCTTGTATTTGGCTTTATATCTTGGTTGTCTCGCTAACAACCTAACAGCACAACAAAAATTGCTGAAAAGATACAGGCACAGGCGATATGTAAAGTAGTTCAACATCGTAGCCATTTACGTTATGAAAAGAGATTATCTTGCAGGAGGTCGGTGGTTTCATGATCGTGTTGCTGTCAAGGTCAAATTGGTGTGTCACATTTTGTGCGATGAAGGCGTAAGGTCAACAAAAGAGAGTTTTTGATTGATTCAATGTGTGGATGGCAATACTGTTATATCAATAATCTAATCTTTCTCAGCAAAATGCCACTAGGACATCGATTATGTTAAAACCATAAATGATCATTGAAGCTTCTTAGGTGTTAAGTCCATGGAACACTTGTGGGAGGCGATGGATTGCGTATGTGCGTCAAGGGGTGTTCTCGCCATACCCTTGATGCAATTGAAAGCTGCGTGTCTAGAAATTGTGACAATAGCCCGATATGTTAGAGGACTACTAGCAAAGAGGTTATGAATATTTTTTTAATTTGAAAATATTCCCATCGACAGTGTTTATTGAGAAAGAAAATTCACAATACAACTTACATAAAATGAGCGAGTGACATCTGACCTGCGAAACCTTTGCACCTGTTAATTTACCATGGAATATCTTATCAAACAGATTGATGCAGATTGATCACCAGATATGAATCACATTTTCCACCAGATGTCTTGATACGGCTATTACATCATCGCTCTGAAATATTTATATCTAATACCGCGCTCAAGTCGGTGATAGGGGCCGTGTGGTCATTTCATTCAATGTGTCCACATGAACACCCACAATAAAAGCGTGACATGGATACAAATCATCACAGGGATCACTTTTGGTTGTTGTAATGTTTTTGAAATATGCAGTCAGTTTATTTGTCTGTGGGGTCATATGACCTCTTGTCAGACCTCCGGCATCGTTTTCCACCACCATTTTAATGTTGCGTTTAATTACTGGCAAGGGAGGATAGACGGCTTATGATTACATGGCTTGATTTCAGAGTCCAATGGCGGTCATTATGGGGAGGATGTGGGAAATATTCCAGCCGCTTCTCTTTGGGTTGATCGGAGCAGCTATACAGGTGCAAAAGATAAATGCACACAGTATAGGTACGTCTGTTTTTCTTTTTATGAAACTATTTAAAATTATATTATCTATTTATAATTATCCAAATATCTCGAGCTGTCTGATTGATCAACCAGTTCAGTTGGAATTCCTGTGGTTGTTTTCTACTCAAAGATCGTTTTCAGTAGATCATTTTTAATCTTTTTATATAATACCTTGCCTCTATTTTGAAGAGTAATTTGTCTTCGGAGGTATAGATTAGATTTTTGTTCGCTAGACATATCGTCAGTAAAGTCTGGTTTCGACGTACTATGCTTGTCTAACAGCGAATCATACTTTGGGGTTACTGAATTACGTCCAAGCATATTTCAAGTCCATTTCTGCTTGTACATTTTAGAGGATCAAAACAAATAGATTTTCGTGGGTCTGGGGGCTAGATATAATTTCGTCGATGCAAGGCTAGTGTAATTTCTGTGAAATTACAGTCGTTTGGATATCATCATGTATTTATACAGCTTTAAATAGTCCTGGCGTGTGAGATTATTAACGATTTAAATAGTCCTGGCGTGTGAGATCATTAACGATTTAAATAGTCCTGGCGTGTGAGATCATTAACGATTTAAATAGTCCTGGCGTGTGAGATCATTAACGATTTAAATAGTCCTGGCGTGTGAGATCATTAACGATTTCTAGATAACCGGCAAGACGTAGTACATTTTATGTACAGCTGTACCACCATAGTAGAGTCTTTTAGAAGTTTATGTTTTAAGGAAACTGTGCGAATATATGTGCATATTGGTTTGGCAAGTGATTTTGCCAAGGATTATGCCAGCGGACGTACGGAATTCATATAGGCGGTGATCTGAAACTCAGAGAGTTTGAACTAAAATATCCTCGTTAAAGAACAATGTCATATCCCATGAACCGTTTCTATTTGCAGGTATTGGAGTGGGTGTCCTGTTCATCGGCCTGTTCATTCGCATCCTGGTCTCCTTCCTTGTTATGTTTAAAACAGAAATGAACTGGAAGGAAAGGTTCTTTGTCCCATTCGCCTGGCTGCCGAAAGCAACAGTTCAGGTATGTTAAACTGGGAATATGCTCTTTTAAGTTGTCTCCCTTGGCCATGGTAACGTTTTGTATGTGCAGTGATTGTCTCCCCGAATGTTCATGTGCCAGTAAGGAATGTTCACCATTGTTATGTCTCCACACCATAAGGAAAGCAATCTTTAACATAATATCCCACTGTATCTAAGTGTGTACATTCACATATATAATGAAGGGCAATATAACGTTAATATCCATCTTACAGTATTCATATTACAATACCATCACTGCACTGCTCCACGTCTACATTGTACACTACGTTCTATTTTTAATTGCCCAAATTAATCGGTTGAATTATGGTTATCAGTTTCATTACAACTATGAATAGTAAGCAGGTAAGTAGACAAATCGACAGGGTATGTGATCATTTAATTACGCAAATTAATGATAATTAACGTGACTGTAGAGTGAGTTGACGTATCTACATGTAAAAGGTATCATTCAGCGAAAAAAAACACTCTATATATCTCGTAAATAGTTCTCCAGTTACCTAACTCGTTCTAACAGAAATTCCTCGCCTACTGATTGGTATTCCTCAGTTGATACGGTGATAGAGAGAATCACCTGTTTTACTTTGGACAATCTTTGTAATTGACGACAAGTAACAATAATACGCATTTGAGGGTGTCATTTGAGGGTGACTACTACTTACGCGAGAGTCTATGCTCACAGAAGAAGTCTCGTGGCATTAGAATGGGGAATATTCAGACTTTAGAATCTTTTGAAATCTCCCTTGTATTGACCTACATATAATGTCTTATTTCAACCCAAACTCATTAATTATATAGATGGATCACTGACAGCTGGTAAGAATTTATACCTTCAACAATATTTTTTAAAATTTCTTTAGCATTTCAAAACAGGGGAAATGCAAGGCAAAATATGACAGATAAGATTTGTTGTCCAAAATGCCCATTATTATTGTGGAACTTGTGTTTTTGTTTTCCAGGCTGCTATTGGATCAATGGCACTAGATATGGCCCATTTTAAGGAGGCTGATGATACGATTGTAAATTATGGGGAGACGGTAAGTCTGTAAAACTATCGATACCCTGGTCCAATTAGAACACAGCATCATTTGTGATAGATTTATTATATGTATTGTACTATATTAAATGGTACCTCACAGGCCTGTTATTTTTTATGCATTTAAGGTGTTTCGTTATCTTTCAGGCACAAAACACTTGATGAAAAAATCCCCCTGAATAAATCTCATATTTTAAGTACGGTACTGCTTGAAAAAAATAGCATATAAAAAATCAGATATTTTGACCATGTATGAATGAGAGATTTGACCATGTATGAATGAGAGATTTGACCATGTATGAATGAGAGATTTGACCATGTATGAATGAGAGATTTGACCATGTATGAATGAGAGATTTGACCATGTATGAATGAGAGATTTGACCATGTATGAATGAGAGATTTGACCATGTATAAATGAGAGATTTGACCATGTATGAATGAGAGATTTGACCATGTATAAATGAAAGATTTGACCATGCATGAATGAGAGATTTGACCATGTATGAATGAGAGATTTGACCATGTATAAATGAGAGATTTGACCATGTATAAATGAGAGATTTGACCATGTATGAATGAGAGACTTGACCATGTATAAATGAGAGATTTGACCATGTATGAATGAGAGATTTGACCATGTATGAATGAGAGATTTGACCATGTATAAATGAGAGATTTGACCATGCATAAATGAGAGATTTGACCATGTATGAATGAGAGAATCTAAGAAATAACATGGATTCCAATGGGAATTTAGGGTTCAGTCAAAAATGTGCATTGAACTTGCTTTCTTAGAAAAACATTAACATGGTGAACATTCAATTTCTTTGCTTATATTTTTACCCCATGTATTACTGATTGATATTAGCCGCATAAACTGGGTCCTTTACCATGCCGGTTTCTGGTAATAGAGATAAGTGCAAAAGTCACATATTAAAAGACAGAACAAAACCTCAAATACAACATGTATGTAGGCCTAGGTGAAAATCAAGTGTAAATTTGAGTTTCTCGTCAGATAGCCTGAACGTTAAGCTGTTTGTGACATTTTTGACGGATATTTTGGGTTCATTATTCATTCTCAATTGATATGCGCATATCTCTAATGTAGGTTTTGTGTGATATATTGAGTGACTTCCGGTATCGAAAGGTAGCGAAACCAATTAAGAACAAATTATGAGTCTAATAATGCGGGAAAGCATAAGACTGAGAGATCGGAAGGACACAACTGTGTGCGTTTGTGGTTGGCTAATGATTAAGAAATCAACCAAACAAGAACGAGTCAGTAATACTCAATAATACCATTCAATCCATACCGGCATCACAGTTAGCTGAAAGGGTTTCGCGAGAGGAAGGGAGCATTTCAAACGTAAAAAAAAATAATATATTTTTTTGTCAATATCTGTTTTCATACGCTGGCGGTCGTCCAATATGCCTCCTTCCCATTGTCTGATGACAACTCATCTAACAATCACGTGATCCTTTCGCATGCCTGAATATGATGTTATATTAAATCTTCGCCAAAACGGTTGGAACATAATACAAATTTCCAAACGTGCTCAGATGATCTGCCCAAGTAGATTTAGTCTATGAAATTTTTTCGGACAATCAGTGAGTTTCCAAAGGATTACCTGTTTTGTTGAGTCTTGATCCGTTGACGTACTGCTCTGCCCACAGAAGTGTTACATGGAACAGAAATTTGAGTATCTGGTATTGAGACTGGTTCTGAAAATTTTAAGTTGATGAAAGTCCACTATCAAAGGAGTCCTGTGTGCGAACCTACAAAACAATGTTTCGCCACAGTAAACTTGTTTGTGGCAAATCTTCAGACTATTCATGGGATTATGCATCCCGCACTTGCGCTCTGTCAACTTGTTTTACAAAATTTATTGGGTACATACAGTCATCACATCACCTTCATATTGTCACATAGGTGAAGAACGAATCTGATCACGTCACCAATCGCAGTATGGAATCACGCTCCGTCCTTCACATATCTTCGCTAAACCTCCGTCCTTCAGATATCTTCGCTAAACCTCCGTCCTTCAGATATCTTCGCTAAACTTTCTTGATTTGGCGCTTTGCAGCCGTTTCTGGGACGTTGAAGTGTCTCATGCGAGGCACTCAACTGAAATGATTATTTTAAGGCATATACCCCAAGTTTCAAAGCCTCACGATCTGAATTCCAAAGAACATAGACTGAGAAATTACACGCAGTGGCGACAAGGGATGTTCACGCTACGAACCAGAACAGAGTGGGACAATGCCATTTGACAAGCATGTCACGAGAAATGCTCATCGCCCATCTCTTTTCCAGAGAAATTGCGGTCTTAATTCGCATTGACCTTCCTTGATTTCGTATAGATTAATGATTGGAGATATGAGTTAGAACAGTTGCAGTGATCCAATATTCGATTAAAGCCCACCAAAGTAAGGCATCCTTTAGACATTCACGAATTGTCCGAAAACAAATATTCATAGAATCGATCTAATACACCAGTAAATGTTCCAGATGCGACAACCATTTTGGAGAAGGCTGTACGTTATTGCATCTATATCGTTATCGTGTTGGGAAAAGCATTTTCTTCACCGATTATAATCAGTCACAAATAATCAGCCACAAAATCAGCTTATTGCTTTTATTTACTTTCTCAGATTTGCCATTTGACCATTTGATACAACGCTTATGAAATTTTAGTTAATTTCAAGGAGTGTATGTATTTATTGGAACAATAAAAATATATGTTTTATCTTCGTACAGGTTCTGGCCATGGCGGTTCTGGTGATCTTAATAACGGCGCCAATCGGAGCTTTGGCGATAGCTTTGACTGGTCCTAAATTACTACACCGTACTGACCTAACCGCGGATATATATCCGGACGAGGAGGAGGTAAAACGGCTGGATGAAAAAGTCAACAAAAACCGAGAAAATGACTATGCAGAGGAAGATGACGTCTGATTTTCGAAGATTCATGAAATTGTACTATACACTGGTTGTCGATATTCTCTGAAAGCATTTGAAGGTTGCCCAAGTAGGGATGAAAATTGATCCCACCCACGACACACACTCGTGAAAGGAAAGGCTTTTCACTTGAGCAAATTTCACATTTCATGAGTCTGCCTTCATGAGTCTGCCTTGAAGTGACTTCAATGATTCTTTATTAGAAATTCACTCAACTTGATTGAGATGAATTTTCGCTATCATTCGAGTTCCACTCACGTTTTCACAGAGAGTAATGTAAAACAAACAGCATTCGTATTCGCGATCCTTTTGTTGAGTTATTGTTTAACTGAACAGAAGTAGGTTTGGTTTCACCAATTTAGCCCTATTCCTTACGCACGGGCGATACCGCATATATTATGGGGAAGAGAAACAATGTTTCCGGGTGGGAATTCTCAGGAAGTGTGTAGCACATCTGAGGCTAAACTTTCAGATATGCAATTTATTCCTCGAGTTTCAGACTGGCTGCCGTCTTGTTGGACTGTTTCCCGTTTTGCTTGCACGTGTGTCTTCCTGATACAGTTGAGATCTTTGTTGAGATCTGGCCGCCAGTCTAAAATGCTCTCCCCTGTTCTCCTCTTCCCTATGCTGTAATATGAAGATATATTTTCTCCAAGCTATCATTCAAAGACCTTCCGGCATTAGAAGGGACGATGATTAATAGCCAACATCGTTTTGAAGTAGTGCATTATCGTACATCTACATATATCAGATATTTAACGTACATCCGGCCCCCTCTGTTTTGGACAATTTGTTTTGTTGTTTAGATACTCGGAATTGCTCAAACGTTACCTGAATTTGTTCTCAGATCTTCATTCTTTCGCTAATGGTGTATGAACATTTGTGGCTAACACTGGTTTAAAACACTGCACTAGTAATCTATCAATTCAAGCTACAACTCTATAACACTGCACTAGTAATCTATCAATTCAAGCTACAACTCTATAACACTGCACTAGTAATCTATCAATTCAAGCTACAACTCTATAACACTGCACTAGTAATCTATCAATTCAAGCTACAACTCTATAACACTGCACTAGTAATCTATCAATTCAAGCTACAACTCTATAACACTGCACTAGTAATCTATCAATTCAAGCT
>JAVTVY010001696.1:0-36368 GCA_036873755.1 Hanleya hanleyi | reverse complement strand
CCCCCTGTTCTGGGCTTCAGTTCTTTCATTGTACAAGCCCCCTATTCTGGGCTTCAGTTTTCACGTGGTTGTTCTCACGTTATTGTTGTTACTGAATAGAAAAATGAGATCTCACCAAAAAACCCTGTCTTGTGTGTTTTCTATATGAGCATAATGTATGAAACTGGCTTTGAACACCGTATTAGCCAATCAGTAGCCTAGAATGGGGCCAAAGGTAACCCATCCATGTCCAGAAAACATTACCCGGGTGTACAAGAACCTGGATGTAGGCACGGACGTAGGCGAAAGCAACCTAGTACCCGGATGTAGGCGCAGACGTGAGCGAAATTCTAGTACCCGTCCATTGGTTCTTTTATCGATCGCTCATTGGCTCTTTTTCTCGACCGCTGATTGGTGCAAATGGAACTGCCCATCCTTCCCAGGTTAATTTACAATCCCCTTTTTGGGTTCAAGCTCTGTATATCGATGCTGCAACATTGTTGCCGAACCTTGCCGAAAGGGAGACCTTTGACCTGGATGTGACCTTTGACCTTTTGACCCGACATTCATCCGCGCACTGCCGGTGATGACGCGCGCGCGTGCGGCCGGTGAACCCGCGCGCGCGCGCGCTGCGGCCGGGGCGGGCCGGGCCGGGCCGGTTGCGGATACGGCCTATGTGGATTTAGCCCATACATACTTGTATGTGAAAGCCAAGGTCGTCAATGGGGATGGCTCCAGAATCATCCAAGCTGCAACGGTGGGCCCGACGAATCTCTGGCTGCACTCGATGTTTCAACAGGTGAATATTTTTCTCAGCGACAAACTCATCAGTGACTCGACCAACACGTACCCCTATCGAGCCTACATCGAGACGCTGTTGTCGTATGGACGAGAGGCTAAAAAATCTCAGCTGACGGCCGCTTTATTCTACCAGGACACAACCGAGCACATGATCACGGTGGACAATGAAGGATATAACAAACGGAAGGCTTTCACCGCCAACGGCGCCTCGGTGGATCTCATGGGTCGACTGCACGTAGACATTTTCATGCAAGACCGGTACCTCTTGAACAAGATCCCCATCAAAATCCGACTGATACGGGCGCCTCCGACCTTCGCCTTGATGGCCACTGACGTAGACGGACATGCAGCCGATTATAAGATTGTCATCCAAGACGCAGTCCTGTATGTCCGAAAAGTGAAACCGAATCCAGCCGTTCAACTGGGACACCTCAAAGCCTTGGAAACAAAACCAGCCCAGTACCCTATCCGACGTGTACAAACCAAAGTGTTCTCTGTGCCTGCTGGAAATATGAGCGCCAACAAAGAAAACCTGTTCCTGGGGGAACTACCCAAGCGATTGATCCTGGTCTGTGTGGAAAATACCAGTTTCAGCGGAGCCTACCCAGAAAATCCGTTTGACTTTAAACATTTCGGCATCCATTTTGTGGCCCTGCATGTGGATGGACAACAGGTCCCAGCCACGGCCTTAACACCGAACTTTGGGCTCAGGACTTTCATTCGAGCCTATCAGAGCCTGTTTACAGCCACCGGTCAAATCGACCAGGACGAAGGGAATATGATCAGTCGGAAGGACTACGCGAACGGAAACACGTTGTTCTGTTTCGATCTGACCTTCACCTTAGAGAACGACCATCAGCTGGCCCTGGCCAAGCAAGGCAATTTACGGTTGGAAATCCACTTTGCACGAGCCCTCGGGACCACCGTCAATGTGATCTGCTACGCCGAGTTTGACATCATTCAAGTGGACAAGGCGCGCAACGTCCTGTGTGACTTTGCCACCTAACATGGATACAGACCAGATAACCACCGTGCTGGAGAATGACCCAGGGACACGTATGGTCTTTCAAGGGGTGTTCGCCCGAGATGTGTTCCCATTATACCGTGTGTATCCTGCTGCTTACGTTCTCAACACGGACCCGATGGAACGGCCCGGTGAACATTGGGTGGCCGTGTACTTGACAGAACAGCAGGGCAAATACTTTGACCCGTACGGCCTGCCACCCCTCCATCCCGATTTAACAGACTTCATGGATCAAGGCACAGAGACGTGGTGTTGGAACAGTCAAACGTTGCAAAGCCTGACCAGTAGCGTGTGCGGACAATATTGCTTGTTTTACCTGTACCATCGATGCCGGGGCAGAACCTTATCTACCATCGTACAGATGTTTGACGAGTACCCCAAGGCCGAGGACCGCGATGTACTCGTATATGACTGGGCCGCCCATCATTTCAATGTACAAGCCCCGTTCTGGGCTTAAGTTCTTTCAATGTACAAGCCCCCTGTTCTGGGCTTAAGTTTACAAGCCCCCTGTTCTGGGCTTCAGTTCTTTCAATGTACAAGCCCCCTGTTCTGGGCTTCAGTTTTCACGTGGTTGTTCTCACGTTGTTGTTGTTACTGAATAAAAAAATGAGATCTCACCAAAAAACCCTGTCTTGTGTGTTTTCTATATGAGCATAATGCATGAAACTGGCTTTGAACACCGTATTAGCCAATCAGTGGCCTAGAATGGGGCCAAAGGTAACCCATCCATGTCCAGAAAACATTACCCGGGTGTACAAGAACCTGGATGTAGGCGCGGACGTAGGCGAAAGCATCCTAGTACCCGGATGTAGGCGCAGACGTGAGCGAAATTCTAGTACCCGTCCATTGGTTCTTTTATCGATCGCTCATTGGCTCTTTTTCTCGACCGCTGATTGGTCCAAATGGAACTGCCCATCCTTCCATGGTTAATTTACAATCCCCTTTTTGGGTTCAAGCTCTGTATAACGATGCCGCAACATTGTTGCCGAACCTTGCCGAAAGGGAGACCTTTGACCTGGATGTGACCTTTGACATTTTGACCCGACATTCATCCGCGCACTGCCGGTGATGACGCGCGCGCGCGCTGCGGCCGGAGTAACCCGCGCGCTGCGGCCGGGGCGGGCCGGGCCGGGCCGGGAAAAACCCCACAGACAGGTCAGTACATGCATTCCTATGATGTTCCCAGGTCACACCACATTCACACAGACCCTCATGCATACCCGGGTGCAGGCGCAGACGTCAGCGAAATTCTGGCTGGAAAACCCCCACAGACAGGTCGGTATATGTCCTATCATGTTCCCAGGTCACGCCCCGTTCACCCAGACCGGAAGTGACGTCATACCCCTAATTTTACATGCACCCATCCATGACTGGATGCCCCTTCACAAATGCTTCACTTTGATACCTCACTCGACTCCATCGGACCATTAGTGGCCCACCTAGACCGCAAAAACGTCTATTTCCACACCCGTTTCCCACAATTCCCTGTCTGCGCATGCGCAGAATGTGGACCACGGCCGAGACACTACTCCAGGCGGTTGCTCCCTCACATATGCTTCACATGGATACCTCACTCGACTCCATCGACCCATTAGTAGCTCGCCTAGACCCCAGAACGTCTATTTCCATACACTTTCTCTACTGCGCATGCACAGAATGACGTCAGTTCCACGCCACACCCAGCCCGTTGGATACTCCCTCACGTATTCTTTACATTGATACCTCACTCGATCCAATCGGCCCAATAGCGGCCCACCTAAACCCCAACACGTCTATTTCTATACCACGGCCAGACTGCGCATGCGCAGACTATTGACAATGAATGACACACTAGCCCAGGCGGATGCTCCCTCACGGCAGCTTCAAAATAAGACCTCATACGACACTATAGGATCATTACGGGTTCACCTAAACCCTAAAACGTCTATTTCCACACCCTTTTCCCAGAATTCCCTGTCTGCGCATGCGCAGAATGTTGACAACAGCCGAGACACTAGACCAATCGGATGCCCCCTCACATATGCTTCACATTGATACCTCACTCAACTCCATCGGCCCATCAGTGGCTCACCTAGATCCCAAAACGTCTATTTTCATACCCTTTGTCTATTGCGCATGCACAGAATGACGATATTCCGACCCCACATCCACCCAGTGGGATGCCCCCTCACATAGGCTTCACATTGATACCTCACTCGACCCCATCGGTCCATTAGTGGCCCACCTAGACCCCAAAACGGCTATTTCCATACCCTTTGTCTACCGCGCATGCGCAGAATGACGATATTTCAACCCCACACCCAGCCCGTCGGATGCGCCTTCACGAATGCTTCACATTGATACCTCATACGATTCCATCGACCCACTAGTGGCCCACCTACCCCAAAACGTTTATTTCCATACACTTTGTCTATGCTTCTGCATTGTCTATAGATTTAATATGCATTCCTAGTACCCGTTCTCTGCATGGCAGAACTGTACAACCCAGAACAAGTCTCGACATGCCTTGATCTCGGGGAGCCAGGTGTTCGGCACGTAAGCTCACTCACGCAGACGCCAGCCCAGGTGTTCAGGGTGGCCGGAACATTGTAGCGAACGTGCAACATTGTTGGAATTCGGGGAGCCAGGTGTTCGGCACGTGAACTCACTCACGCAGACACATATGCACCAGACCAGGTGTTCACGATGCCGCAACATTGTAGCGAACGTGCAACAATGTTGCAATTCGGGGAGCCAGGTGTTCGGCACGTGACAACCCCCAGCCTAAGCAGACGTCAGCGAAATTCTGGCGGGAAAACCCCCACAGACAGGTCAGTACATGTCCTATCATGTTCAAAAATGACCATCCCCATGTCCCATACAGGCCTGTATATTGTATAATACTGGCGGACCTCACCGAAAAGACACGGACGTACCCGAAAAGACACGGACCTGACCGAAAAGACACGGAGGTGACCGAAGAGACACGGAGGTGACCGAAAAGACACGGAGATGAACGACATTGTGGAAAAACCTCACAGACAGGTCAGTACATATCCTATCATGTTCACAGGTCACGCTCCATTCACCCAGACCAGAAGTGACGTCATACGGGACTGGTGGCGCCCCCTGGCGGAAAAAAGGAACGAAGAGTTACCTCCCTGGAAAAAAAGACTTTAAATACGCTTGTACTACTACTAGGGACTCCTTGTATACGTTTTGACATAGTCGAAAAAATTCGCATTTCTTTGTATGCCCTGATGAGCAAAAGTGACACATAACCCTTTCAGTGTGTCTCGTAGTCCTTATTTCATCTTTGTTCGTGAAAACATATTTGTGGAAACCAGGCACTAATGCCTGTACATTCGTAACAAAATTCACTACCGAGACGAATACTTGCAACTTCCCCAAACAGATATTTCCTGAACTATTTATCGCTTGCTTATTCTGGAGCACACAAATCTGTCAAAACCACAACTCTAATTTCCAAAGCTTTGTCCTGACAACCTGCTCCTGGTTTGAAACTCGTGTTGAACCAAACAGCTCCTGAACAGCTATAGACTCCTGCATCATAACGATAATTGGCTAGTATACATGTACATCCAAGCTCAACCATAAGCATACTGAATAGATGAAAAGGAGAATTAAAGTATATTTCTTCGAGAATTATTGAAAACACCTTCCTGGAGACAGTGAGGATTCGCTGGACAGCAAGAAGACCACAAATGATTATGTTGCCAAAATGGTTCATGTAATCGGAACCTTTGTCAGAATCAATCTCAAATGTTCCCAAAGAAACATATCTACAGAAATTCCATGTATGACTCAAAAAGGTCAAGCTGCCGCGAAGTGTCGAAGTCTAAGCCCCAACTGACATCACCTGAAGAATGCATTTTCTCTTCTCGATTGAATTGTATGATTGTTTTTAATTTTGTGCTACTAGTAATGCTGTTATATGAATTATGGGCGCAGAAATTCTATTATGGACGAGGGATGAATATTGAGTGATGGACTAGACGCTAGATCTGTCAACAACTTGTGAATAAGCTTAGTTTTTCTTTGCGATGGTTGGAATGACACTGGGTGTTTGTAGAAAAAGAATCCAGTAAAGTATGGGAGTCTTGAGTGAATTCTCACAAAGAAGGGAGTCATGGTGAGATATCCGCCGTACAGACCCGCCGCATTGGGGTTAGCTTTTTCTCCGTTGTTCGAGAGAGGCTTCTCCAAGTGAGCGGAGATGGAAAACTAACACGAAAATTGAATCGCAGTCATTTCGACTCTTCAGAAATTATCCTATTTTATTTCGAACAGAAGACCCATATTGGGGAACCTCTACATGCAACAAGCTTAAATTATTTGAATTATGCGCAGCTCTCGGCATCTGTCACGTCTCCAGCGTCACTAACTTTATATAGTGCAGGCATCACCGATGTGAATACATGATGCCACATGTCAGGTCAATCAAATGTCGAGTTTTAGGTAAATACCCAATACGTGATCTATGTCAGATATCAACTATGTGGATGAGTCGGAGAAATATGTAAAAGGTGGGTATCTGGCGACTGAAAAGCAACCATATCAGTCTACAGAAAAACTACTCTTGGCACCTCACTTTCAGACCTTAGAATACGGAGGATTCTAGGATGTAGCCTTATTATCTCAAGCGCGCTTTTATTGCAGATGTTCTTGTGGAAACTTAACCACACGTGTCACGTGTCCACAAGTAACCGGTGTCCAAAGACATCAAACACTGTATTAGTGCATGTAAGTCACATAACAATGAAAATGAGCGAATCTCGGCAGCCATTTTGAAAAGAAAATGGCCACCATCTCGAAATCCATCATTTCTGATGCAACAAAACTGTGTTGATCAACTTCCTTGAGTACGCAAATGTGAGTATAACCGTTTAAATTGGCTTCCTATGTGTCTCAGAAGTGCCAAAGTGCGACTTTGGTGGTTTTTGATGGCGGACATTTTGAAATCCAAGATGGCGGCCAAATACGAATTTTCAAGCCGGACTCCCCCTCCAAAAATAAATCATATGTGTTTATCTATCATCCTGCCAAATTTCATGCTTTTATCAAAAAGTGCACAATCATTTCACATATCTGCCTGACTATAATATGTAGAAGGTATCCCCTGGGAGTACGTTCGTGAAGTTAGAGAGCAGTTCACAGTTCACAATTCAGTCGACGATTCATTGGACCAGTCATTATTTGGAATATGAATAACATTCTGAGGTATATCTTCTAAATTAAGGCAGATAGGGTCTTCATATTTGGCAGTTATACAACACTCGTCAAGTCCTACATGCTGGCCTAATTAGTTTCCACTTCCGCAGCTATGGGGCGGTGCTGTGAATAACCGACTGATAGCCCACTGAATAGCCTACTGGCCTATATCTCCCGATCTTACCCAGATCATTCTACCAGTGATAGGCTTTTCTGTGATAGGCACTTGCAGAGCTCTGGAAGTTCTAGGTGGTTCATTCATGATTCCCTCATCTCCACTGCTCGAAAATGTTCTTGCAGTCATTCATTCGGTTTATCAAATCTTTCAATGCAGTGTCAATGTCCTTCGTTTTGAGTTTAAGTTCCTTCTACATCTTAACGTCGAGTGTAAATTCGGATTTGGTGGGATAGATACGCTTACGGTCCCAATCACTTTTACTCCAAAAACGGAGATGGATCTGGCTTCTCCCTCTGAAAACTGTTCAGTGGTTCAGGAAAAGATCTCCAACTGTATCGGTTCTGGAATCGAGATGTTATGGGTTACCAACAAGTCTATGGTCGCTGCATAAACTTCACATTATCCCAACCTTTCGTCGTCAGCATTATAGATTCCACAGCGGCTTGTCTGGTACATCGCAGTGGTTGATGATACGCAGCAGGGCTGCCCCCTGCAGGCACGCTGTAGGCTAGGTGATATATCTTATTGTATGATCGAAGATTCTGTAAGGACTGATGCTTTTACATGGTTTGATGTGAGCTTTAAATAGCTCTAAGTGTGACGCATGGACTGTGGCTGACAATTCCTTGCAAATTATAACCACGTTAAAGCCCTCGCTCAATAGAGCATGAATAAAACTAAACTGTATTATGTTATTATGTTATGTATTATGGATGAATGGAATGACGCAATGAACGCGTGTATACTGCCCCCCATTTTCACACGATATTGACAGTTCACACGAGGATTACAGTTCACGCGGTCAAATGACGTCACCTATACCCTCTGCTCCTTGCTCGTTGGTCTCGAGGCGCCCAATTTCCCACTACTCCTGTTTTAGGCATTGCAATTTATGTGGCGAATCACACGCACATATCGGCCCTTATTCTGTGGTTTAAACAGTGTGGTTTCAAGTAAAAACGGATTGGTGAACAGGCCAGGACCTATACTAAACGACTCTCCATAAGTTAGAAATGGATATTATACAATTTTATACATAACATAATTATAGATATCTGCTTCCGCGTGCGGTCAGAAAAAAGAAATATTTTTTTGCTGGTTATAAATATGAATAATGGTGATCGTTGCTCTGTATGATGGTATATTTGTTGATCATCACGTATTAGCTATAACTCATCGGCAGTTTGTTTTTGTTACTCAATGGGGGCCGTTCATTATTTTACTTCACTAGTCAATGGAAAAGAATCGGGGGTTTTTTCAGTATAAGAGTTTGTACCTTTTATTACATATATTAATATACTCCTCGGTGGTTAAAAGTGCGTTGCCGAAAAATAGCGCATTTTGCCACAGGCACACGTTATTCAAACTAGAAATTAGAAAAAAGTAATACGCTATGCCCCAATTGTTGTATCATTTTCTGATATATGATATATGACTTACTAAGATAGACAAAAAATATTTTTAAAATGACATAACTTGCACCGAAATCTTAACCCTAGCTGGCCTGGGGTCAGGGGGACACTTTTCGCCCCCACTCCCGTAACTCATACTCCGTGATTTCGTAGTTATCATATTGAATTCATTTTTAACCTATTTGCACGAATCCCCCAAGCTGAGGATCATAGGTATAAATTCAAACTGCCGACCCAGAAAAGTGATGTTTTCGTCATTTTTTTTTTTTTTCAAAATTCCTACTTTTCTGCGGCAAAAGCTATTTTATTTCACATCAGATTATTATTTACTAATTTATCATGCATTTTTTGCGAAGCACACAACAAAAATATAAAAATCGAAAAATCTGCCCGAAAAATCGTCAAAAAAATGCCTGGTTTGAAAATAACGCCACGCTGACGTCATAATGACGACCATCTTGGATTTCAGTATTATTATTATTATTATTGCATTTTCTAGTAGAGTTCAACCCGAAGATATAGTGTAGTAAGTTTCAGCACTCTAGCCTTAGGGATAGCGAAAATATATAGGGGAGGGGCATTTTCAGCCGGGAGGGGCATTTTCAGCCGGGAGGGGCACTTCCAGCCCTTCCAGCCCCTCCCCAGATCGGTACTCACTTTCGCCGAGGGCCCACGAAGCCAAGTCATTCTACATCACGAATTCCATATCTTACGCTCCGAAAATATGCACCGTGAGAGATGCACATATCTTATTATTTTTGCTCAATGTGTTATATTTCAGATATATTAAAAACTCACGCTAAAATGTATACAAGAACACTAAAAACACACGAAAGCCCAATTTCACAGTTCAGTCGACGAGAACCGTTAACAATATTGAACTTGTCAATTTTGTTCTGTACCGTACCAAACAGAGCTTTTTGTGCAGAATTAAAGAAATAAATTTTTGGCTTTATTAACGTCACGTTAAAGGAGCTTCTCGTACGTTACCGTACCGTAACTACTCCTTTTAGTCAAGCGGATCCCAATTTCTCTTTTGACATCTTTTTAAAATGAGGATGTTGTACCCTCTATTTCGCGCGCAGAAATGTCATGTGCTGAAATATCGCGTGCCCGAACTATTCAAATTACCCCCTGAGACAAAAGGTGTTTGTACAAAACTGATATTCCATTCTTGCTTGTGATTCACTTTGCCCATGGATACGTTGTGTTGTTAGCTCTAACACCACTCAACCGTATTGAATGTGTCAGTCATGAAAAATATTCAACATTACGGCTATTTACACATGTTCTACATATATCACACTGCAGGAGATTTACAAGGCTATTGGGGTTTTTTCTACCGATACTTGCTAGAACCCATAAAAAATCGGTATAATATAAAAAGCTATTGGTGTACGTAGTGGTGAATCTTATGCTAAATATTTTTTCACAATTTATGAGACCGTATATATAAAGCAAAAAGTGTATTTTATACTTTTGTAAAAGCAAATCGCCTATTATGACTCAGTAAAGAGAAAACAGATTTTCTTTTGTATTTGTCGTTCAGAGGTCAAACATGCTCCTGTCAGACATCCTAATGCGTTCGTTATGTGTTTGTAGGTTACACATACCGATTGCTAGAATCCATAAAAAAGAATTAGTATAATAGTCAGCTTTTGGTGTAGTGGTGAATCTTATAGATGCTAAATATTTTTTCACAATTTATGAGACCGTATTTATACAATACAATACAATACAATATGTTTATTGCACGACTCGTAAAATGGTACAAGTATGGCAAACAAAACAATATAATTACTATGGTACTATAGCAACGTAGTAGTATGGTTTGAACCAACAGTGTGGGTATAGTAATTCTAGGACATAACATAGAAGTTGCCAGTGTGTTGATGTATAAACTCTAATTAAGAAGTGTCCAGCCGGTTTTTTGATGGAGGGTTAAGGCATTTATATGACCCAAAAAAAAGAGTATTTCATAATTTTGTAAAAGCAAATCACCAATTATGACTCAGTTAGGTGAAACTGAACTAAAGTGAAAACAGATTTTCTTTTGTGTTTGTGGCTCGGAGGTCAACCATGCTCCTGCTACTAAAAATACTCGTGTTTTCCTGTCCAATTGTCAATGGGATTTCCTAAATGACGAAACCACCTTCACGCCGATGATTGGTGAGTTGAAATGACCGAGGTTTCTCTCATGTGGGTCAAATTGCATTCCATCCTTCTCATAGCACATGCTTCGTTTCACAGGCTTACTCTCCAGGATACTGGTTGACAGCACCAACCAACTAAGGAAAATCGCCACTGCTTAGTGAGTGCGGACTATTTTCCCTTTTTTGCACATCTCCCGCGAACTATATACATTTTATATTGACCCCGGCGTATTTGCGTACCGAAGTCACGGAAGTCAATAAATTATAGGCTATTTAGTTTGTAAATTCTGTATTTGGATCTAACAAGCAAAGTAGTTCCTAAGTGGATTGGAGTGGGACAAATACTGTGCCATGTGTAGCTTGAGGGCAGAGTTTATTTTAGCCTGATTGACCCAGATATGTTTCGAGGATTTCTCAAAAGTTTTAGGAAAAAGAGGTTTCAGAGGGAAGTGACACGGTGAGTGCATTGTGTAACAGTTTTCACCGCAAATGCTATAATGTAAGTGGCTTTAGCTGTACATTTTATCCACAGCTATAAACACTGGACTATTTTCGCTAACAAGTGTCACTGTCTAAAATACATGGCGAGATTACACGTAAATATCTGATCCCGAGCCAGAAGATAACGCGTGCAAGATAGACAGAATGTGTTCAGAACTATGCACGAATATCGAGATATGGTGAGTTCTTTTTATGAATTTGGCATTTCACTAGTTAACGGTGATATTTTAACTGGGAGTTTTCATTTCGAAATTGCGAAAAGCTGAAACCGGACTGCAAGCATTTGTGGTAAAGAAATCATTTCTATTGCTATGTTCATTCGAAGAAATTACCACTATTAGCCGTATACATTTGTGAAGAATGGTGCGTCAAAGTATGATAAAACGGCATTTCAGTATAGGGTCAACCAATCTGTAATTTTCACTTTACTATATTGTCCGGTGTGCTATTGTTTTCGTTGCACCTCTATGGGAGCCATGCCACTTTGTACTTGAGTAACGGGATATTCATATACATGAGAGTATATACATGTCTTGAAATTCAATTGTCGTAAATGAAATTATACTTTAAATAAATTCAAAGATATAGGTCAGAGAAGACCTTTACTTTCCTATGTAGCCTATATGTAGACCATACAATCGTTCCGGGTGAGAGCACACGCCCAAGAACTGAAACTGTCTAGTTTGTTTCATTGTTTTGCCTGAATACTTGTCATACTGAACACCTTGAAGTACACGTTTCCTCATTCAGTCTTTCAACTACAAACCTATACGATAAACCGGGGGCCATAGAACGATTGTACTATCCCTGGAAAGACATTATTGATATTCAAAAGCGCCTGCATTCAATATAGCGCCTGTATTGTCTTGCTCGCAACGATACAAGAAAGACTTCATTTGAGATAAAGTGCCGTTCCGCCAGTATATATTGCACTCTGGTACCCAATCAATGTATATATAATACCCCAAGTCTTCTGTCATCTGAGGATATGCGGTAACTCTACTGATGATAGGAGATACCGCCTCTGAGAATAAAAGGTGACGCCACTGACCATATAGCGCCACTAAACATAGGCGGTAGCAGATGATAGCAGGTAACGCCACTGATGATATTGGCGATAACGCCACTGACGATAGGAGACTAACGCCGCTGAGGATAGGAGGTAACCCCACTGATAATAGAATCTAACGCAACTGACGATATGAGGTAACACCACTAAGGACAGGAGGTAAGTATACTGAGGCTAGGAGGTAACGCCTCTGACGATAGGAGATAACGCCACTGAAGATAGGAGGTAACGCCTCTGACGATGGGAGATAACGCCACTGGGGATAGGAGGTAACCCCACTGAACTAGGATAGAAGCTAACGCAACTGACGACATGAGGTAACACCACTGAGGGCAGGAGGTAAGTATACTGAGGCTAGGAGGTAACGCCTCTGACGATAGGAGATAACGCCACTGAGGATAGGAGGTAACCTACAAACACTTAACGCTGACGCTATCAGGTAACGCCACTGATGATAGGAGGTAACGCCACTGACGATAGAAGGTAACGCCACTGACGATAGGAGGTAACGCCACTGACGATAGAAGGTAACGCCACTGACGATAGGAGGTAACGCCACTGACGATAGAAGGTAACGCCACTGACGATAGAAGGTAACGCCACTTGGTATGCCAGAGCGTGATAACGTTCTCGGTTATGTATATATGTTAAATACGGAAATCTTCTTCTTCACATCTCGAACGATGTCACGGTTTCGTCAACATTACCTTCGGCGTGAAATCCTTGGCGAATTTGCGTAGTGTACCGGTATCCAGTTCATCTTTCCTTGCATGTCTGTTGAAGCAGTTCAAAACAGATTTCCACTCTGCTATCTCAGTAAATATGCCCCATGGATGACTAAAAGTTCGAAAGGGCATTTTGTTTGGAATACCGTCATTACGTTTTTCTGTAACATTGTCCGCATGATATTTTGAGTGGCACTCTTCACCAAAAAGTTCAAAAGTGTGGTGCAAGTGTGAAACCAAAGAAGCCTATTGATTTGGGCTCAAAAGTCATAACTGAATCTAGCCATGTTGAGTTACAAAGACCCATCGATTGTAGGGTCGGAAAGTGGGGTATCCTTATGGATCCAACCAAGTTAATTAATTTTGAGTCAGAAAAGTCTTACCCAGAAAAGAAGGTAGCTATATTTTATACCCGTGTACGTGCGGAACTATTGGGCAGTAATTTCGAAATTATTCATGGACGACGGATGACTCATCGATGTCGGATGTGAAAACTTGTGGGCAAGTAATAAAGAAGGTACGAGTTGAGTGCCCGATACAATCTCCATAGGTGGGGAATTTATGAGGCATTGACGTAGCATGGGGATGGCGTAGGAATGTTCTTGCAACGAGTCCAATGTGGGGAATTTACCAAATCCCTGCACAATCCCACACATTCCCCACTTGATCCCCACATAGCTTGCCCCACACAATCCCCACGTGTATTTTTTGTGAGTTGTTTATGATGTTTCAAGTGCTACCTGTTCATTAGTAAGCCAAAGAGGGCACTGAAGTTCTTGGCCATTACCTATATGATTTTGTCCTATCTTACAGAGGCCATTATTTTTTAATTTTTTTTCACGGCGGGTCATATGTGTTCTTATGGATACCGAACCTATAGTTCTAGTTTCTTCATTATATATATTGCTAATACTGACATTGACCTTGTCTCAGATAGAACCAAATGGAATACAAAGTTGAAATGTTGGCATAGACAATGCACAATACATGTGTGACCAGAGGCAATGTTTAGTCGACCTAATGCTGTGAGGAAGCTGATTAAACGCAACATTAAAAGGGTGGTGTGGAAAACGATATCGGAGTATTGAGAAGAAGTCATATGACCCAACAGACATATATACTGACTGCATATTTCTAAAACATCACAAGAACCGAAAGTGGTCCATGTAATGATTTGTATCCCAGTCACGCTTTTATTGAAGCTGTTCAAATGACATGACCACACGGCCTCTAGCACTGACTTGAGCGGTATTAGATACAAATATTTCAGAGCGATGATGCAATAGCCGTATCAAGTCACCTGTTGAAAAGTGATGAACTATGTGACCGCCAGATAGTAACAACGGCCCAAACAAGGTAGTATTTATTGAATGCAAGTTCGTATTCAGAACAAATACCTGTGATACCCGACGCCGACCAAGCGCTTCATTCTCCACCATGTTTACAAGTCACAAAATTACAATGACAATGATTTGTACGGAGGACAAGCCTCGGTTACGAAACGTTCACCGACAGAATCTCACCGTATGTACAGGCAACCATTGAACGATTACCTAAACTCAACAAATCTCGTAAGGAAATTAGGACATTCGAGCATGTCATGTAAATGTTTTAGTAACTTTCTAAGTTAGAGTCAGAACGAACATTTCATAGAATGGTCACGATTGCGCCACGGCGTTAAATTTGGACAAGTGTGTTGTGTCCTAGGGGTAAAGTAACATTGTTGAATCGATCGGGAGATGAAGACGTTTTCTTTCCATTTAAGAAGCTAAGATGCTTCACCCATGTAATCTTCGTACACCAAGTCAATTTCTATGCTATGCATAATTTAGTTACGCTGTCTGAGTAAAAGATCTATTTTCACTGGCATATATGCGAAGATACCCTTTCCGATCACTGATTTCATTACCTCTAAGCATCTTCGCTATTCCACGGAACTACATGGTGAACCTCAGTACGCGTACGGCCTTAACTAGCTAAATAATATATAGCCCTCAAGAGTATGAGGGCTATAGGTCGGCCCCAGTCACCTCCAGCGAGGGTTTTAGATAATTTTATTACGAATCACCCACCTCTGAAACTGCCGTACATCTAATCTCTATCCCCTCCTGCCCACTATTTTAAAATCTTGAGCACTATTGTGAAATAGTAACGAATATATCGCCGTCTGAATTTTCCAGTCGAATTCCACTTTAAATGCGCCATGTTAACCATATACAGTGACGTCACCAACATGGCGGCGCAAAGAGTCGAAGTTCACGACTGGAAAATTCAGACGGCGATATATGCGTCACTATTTCACAATAGTGCTCAATATTTTAAAATAGTGGGCAGGAGGGGATAGAGATTAGATGTACGGCAGTTTCAGAGGTGGGTGATTCGTAATAAAATTATCTAAAACCCTCGCTGGAGGTGACTGGGGCCGACCTATAGCCCTCATACTCTTGAGGGCTATATATTATTTAGCTAGGCCTTAACCAACAAAGACGTCCATTCAGAGTCGTACCGGACGTAACATGCGGACCTGCCACGGTATTAGGTATTATCAGGTTTACAAATAGTCACTCAGGAGCCAACGCAATTACCATCGCAATTTTATCAATATTTCACGAACGATTTAGTGTGAGAACCGTGCAGAATCAATCCACCATCTGATAACATTCTACTCGATTATCGCCAGCGCCATATTGCATTACAACGACATTGTTGTGACATGCTAGGAGTGTAAGGCATAAACACATGATCCAATTCCCTGGTTGTCAAGTGTACTGCACACATATGCTGGCTGAAGTTTAGATTATCACAAAATGTAAGCACAAGAGTAAACATGTGTTTCAGAGGCATGTGACTTAGATTACTAAACGGGGTTGATATGTGGGGTTGAACGATTGCCGACTTAACATGATTCATTGCATAAAACGCATATACAACTCTATAGCGGAAGTCGTCAGTGGTAAACTGTTAAGTAGACTGCCCAGCATGCAAATGACGTTGAGACAACGTTGATTCAACGGCAAACAGTGATTGAACCCGAAAACTGGATCACCGTTGACATGTCAACTTTGAATGAACGTTAAAATGCCGACATTGAATCAACGTTCAAATGTCGATGTTGAAAACTGTGAAAAGTAGTTGAATTTGCTAACTGGATCAACCTTGATATGTCAACTTTGAAATAACGTTAACGTATCAACTTTGAATCTACTTTCCAATACCGAAAATGAATCAACGTTCAAATGTCGAAGTTGAATACACATTGGAAGATCAACGTTGAAACTGAAACGTCAAAGTTGAACGTTGAAACGTTGATGGATTTGTATCGTTATCCAACATTAATATGGCTGACGTGGATCCAACATAGTTTTTTTTATAGATACAGAAAAATGGTTATATCACCAGAAATACGCTGTTTTATAATTTGCCTTTTTGTCTGGATCGCACCGCGTAGCGGTGTCGACCAGACTATGCTGCCACTCACGAAATATCTGTATCACTCCGCCAGTGATTTTCACTGTGTTTGAGTCATATATCAGGGTATTAACCAGAAAATGAAGAAAAAAACAGTCGTAATCGTTTCATGTTAACTAGAAATAAAACGAAATCTGAATTTGAGTGTACTTCATATTCATTTCTTCGCCCATGTGATTGCTTGAATCCGTGGACTATTTTTACGGGGCTATGTAGACCCGTAGGGACTAATGGTCCTGTATTGTAGTCAGGAAAAACTTGAGCACATTTGGTACGGTTGCCAGGGTGACTGGTTGTTTATTTAACTGCTTTATGCTTTGAGAGGAAGAGCAGAAGAAAAAAGTCCTCAAGTTATTCAGCTACTGCAGATAGTTTGGTCAACTATTTTGGCTAGATTTTGTTTCACCTGGTCTATATTAGTGAAGTTAAATATTTTATGCTATTCTTATATATGTTCATATGTCATTTTCACAGAGATTTCCTGCTTTAGAGCATGAATACAAAATGGATACTATTCAGAGGTTGACTTAGAGTGTTTTCCTGAAAGGATGTCATAAATTGCTGGTTGATAAAAACTTTATTAGAATACTTAACATATACAGAAGAAAATAGTTCAAGGCAGACTTATCATATGTTTGCCATGTTGGCAAGAAATTCTAATTTTCTAGGCTTCCATTCTTGCAGAAATTGTATACAGGGTATGTAACTTAAGGCTACCACACAAATATGCCCTCCACCAGACCCTCTATACCATTTAAAACATTGAGACATGCATGACACATGCATGACCTAGGGCAATGGCTTGATTCACTTAGCTGATAGGGTCAATTGATAGGGTCAAAGTCCAAGTCATTATGTTTAGATAGCAATAAGCTGCATATACAAGTCTGCATTCAACCATTGTAAGAATTTATAACCTTCCAAACTAGGGGTGGCAGGTGGAGGTACATGCAAATAATATGATGCCATGAAAGGATAGACCCAGTCCATCTAATCATGAGGATTTTACATTGTATCTCAATATTCATCTTTTGTCATTTACTGCTGAAGGATATGCTTTCTATAATCTGAAAAAAGTAAGAATATTTTACAAATATTGGTAACATGCAGAGAAGACATTATTTATCATTTCATCAGGTTGGTTTCATAATAAATGTCTGTCCCATCAGTCACAAGTTATTTTTTCAAATATATATATGTGTACAATTACACTAATGCACTATAGATCTTTATTGAGAGAAATATGTGAGACTACAAATTGTATGGCTCTTCGCCATGGAACTGAACATCAAAGAGTTAGTGGAATTATTCCAACAGCCTATTTTACATTTAAATAGCCCCGTTTCAGTGCCTAAGGCTCTAGTTTGTTCTTTGCATTGTCTGGTTCCGAGCGATCGGCTCAAACCCGGTTCTCAGCGCCCACTATGAGCTAACTCATGCCAGCGCTGTGCTGTCACCGTAGACTGTTGTTATTGTAAATTGATGACCTGGTAATATGGTAAGCTGCCCACCTCATGGTGTTTGCCGTCTCTGCGGTTTTGCGTCTGTCTGAGTTTGCGGTACGTCAGATTACTTATAATGCCTGGTGTTTATAGTTCGTAATTTGTTTGTTGACAACGATAGCGTTGGAGAGACAATTTGTGCGAAAATCCCTGTTAATGTTGCTGTACGAGCAGACGTTGCAAATCTTGTTCCTTGATCCTTGATCTGAGTGTCGCACTTGACAGTTTCAGGTTCTGGGATTATGAAGACCCCAGTTTTCAACACTCGTACGTTCTTTCCTGTGAAGTCGGCGTTCTTTACTATTTTAATGTGTACGCATACTGCATGGAATATATTTCCAGAGGAGATAAGTGTCGAAGCAACAACAATAGTATTTACATTTTTCTCGTCTTGTGAACTTGACCGGATCCTGTCCAGTGCAAATTTATGTATTCTGCATGGGGGACAGTTCCTGCATGCTCACCGAATATAATTTAGTTTCAAAAAGTTTGAACAACAACAAAACTCTCCGAAAGCGGAAACAACAGAATTTGTCAGGTACCGCTTTCGAAAAGTTTTGGTGTTGGTGGTGTTCGAACTTTTTCAAACTAAATTATATACGCAATGATCGTGCAGCAACAACAACGGGAATTTTCGCACAAATTGTCTCTCCAACGCTATCGTTGTCAACAAACAAATTTACTATAAACACCATGCAGGCATATATAAGTAATCTTGGGGACTTAACGCAAACTCATGCAGCTCTTGCAAATATCTGTGCTACACAGAACTATTAATAAAACTAGTTAATAAAACTATCCAGTCTCCTCGCGTATTTGTCGTTTTGTCACAATAGAATTGCATGAATTATGAAAATCTGCTCGCAAAAACTGGTAGAAGACATTGACGCAGACGATCCACTTTAAAGCATATTACTGTAGATAGTTTCTTGCTACCATGAAGACCTGGCATATTTCTAAATGAGCCGCCTTCACAAATTCACTTCCTTGAACACTAAACTCTGTGTTCCAGTTGTGATTTCCCAAACAGACTCGTCCACAACTTGGAGAAAATCTCCACATTTATCCATACATCTGCTATCGGCTGAAACATGCCAGCTGAAATGTTTTAAACTTTAAATCCGTTATTGGCGATCCAGCTAGACATCAGTACTTTGAGTACTTTCATTTATTTTAAGAGGGCGGTAGATTGTGTTCCTATAGCCAAGGAACAGAATTTTGAATTATATTGTAATCGTAATCAAACAGTGTAGAAAGAAAGCACAGAAGGAAATTCCTACATTTCAATATATTCTAATAGAACTTAAACTAAACATATTCTTAGGGTAGATTTTCTAGTTATATTATTGGAAATCAGAAGAAAAATTATTAAGACTACCCTCGTGTCACAAGTTATTCGTAGATGCTCATTTCTGTTCACCTTTACTGGTACTTGCATGCTAACTCTGTTACATGGTTTATGGGTAAGGGACTATGAGATATCTACAGACAAAGAAACAAGAAATAAATATTTCATGAAAAAAATAACTGCCGTGAGCGGGAATTGAACCCAGTCCCTCGCTGATGCCGGTCTACTTGTAATGTCCTCGCGGAAGACGGATGACGGCTTCTTTCGAACATCATCAATCCAGTGTCACTGCTGTGCACACTCGTTGATATTTTCGCGAGCCAGTGTATCAGGTGGATTTAGGGATTACCTGGACTTGTGAAGATGAATTGTTGACTGGCCCTTCTGGCTTCCTTTCTCGAACGTCAGTTCACAATGTGGTCATAATGTTGTAGAGGATGTATGAGTTTTTGAGTTTCAGGAAGCTAGTAAATTGCCCGGAATTGGTTTTAACGTTCACGCAAATCTTATAAAAGGGAAAAATGAAAATTTATTCTAATGCACGGTACCAGGTATAATATCCCGGGACGGTACCGCAAAAGTGATCTAAAGGCAAAATGTATACGACTTTTTGTGAACGTTATTTTGAGTTATAATGATCTATGTGTATTATGTGAGAAAGTTACAGTTTCAATATCTTCGATCCAACAGGGTTTATGACAAGAGAATAGAAGTTATAGGGGCCGTTTCCTCGTGCAACCGGTTAATTCCTAAAAATTTAACATTATCTCTGATATATATATATATCACGATTGAGTGTGGTGTACTATTTCAGGATGTATGCAGATTGATAACTCGATAGGCCTATCCAACTTGCTGTCCCCGCCCTTAGTTCTGTCACATGACAAGTGTTCGCAGAAAAGAGGATGGAATCCTATAAACATGTTTTGTTGTTTAAGTATGGAGGCTATTATATCTTGTCTATTAAGGTTATTATTCCTTATGGATAAGAGTTGGCTAATGGCTGTCAGATCTTACGCTATTTAATATATCTTGTGACAAGGGTAATTATATAGACGCTATTAAGTATATCTTGCGACAAGTGTAACTATTCAGAAGCCAGTAAGTATATTATGTAGCAAGGATAATTATATAGATAGCCACTAGTAAGTATATCTTGTGTCAAGGGTTATTATATAAACTCCACAAGAATATCTTGTGACAAGGGTAATTATATTTACGCTAGTATGTATATCTTGGGACAAGGGTAATTATATAGACGCTAGTAAATATATCTTGTAACACGGGTAATTATGTAGACGCCACAAGTATATCTTGTGACAAGAGTAATTATAGAGATGCTTGTAAGTATATCTTATGACAAGGGTAATTATATAGACACTAATAAGTATATCTTGTGATCAGGATAATTACATAAACAATAAGTATATCTTATAGCAGGGGTAATTATATAGACGATAGTGAGTATATCTTGTGATGAGGATAATTATGTACCTGTAGAGGCTAGTAAATATATCTTGTGACAAGGATCATTACATAGACGACAGTAAGTATATCTTATGGCAAGGGTAATAGACAATAGTAAGTATATCTTATGACAAGGGTTATTATATAGACAATAGTAACTTCCCTATATTTGGTGTAGTGGTTTTACCTCGTTTATCGCAAGAAACACAGTAAAACTTGGGGTCAGAGTTCAAAATAGCTCAATCTCTGCTTCGTGTAGCAAATGGGCATATCCGCTCACCCCACAATCCACAGCAAGCCCATAACTTTTTATACGCCCGCCAAAACTAAAGGCGAACGTATTATGTGATGGCGGTTTCCGTCCGTGTGTCCGTCCGTCAGTCCATTGTGTCCGGTCTATATCTGGGACAGTTTTCTATCTACAGTTCCAATTTTTGGTGAGTGGAGACGATGTGTCGCTTACCAAAATGAAGGTCGAGGTGAGAGGTCAAAGGTCACTGGCCTGAAAAACAGGAAATTAATGAAGTGTTCGTGTCCGGTGTATATCTGTGAACGATTTCTGTCCACAGTTGCAATTGTATGTGTCGCGTACCAAAATGTAGGTTGAGGTCAGAGGTTGAAGGTCAGTATGACCGAAAAATCAGGAAATCATTAAAAATTTCTAATTTTTTGTGAATGGATTCAATAGGGGAAAATGAATTGTCACATACCAAAAATTAGGTCAAGGTCGACGGTCAAAGGTCAGTGACCCCAAAATCAGGAAAATATTAAAACTTTTTTGTGTGTCAGTAGATACATTAGGGGGGCATGGTGCGTCACGTACCAAAACTTAGTTCAAGGCCGAAGGTCAAGGTCACGTACTGTGACTCCCAAAATAATAAAATGGTTAAAAATCATGATTGTGTCCCTAGTAAATCTGGTTTTTATACATTGAGGGAAGACAATGTATCGTGTACCAAAATTTAGGTCAAGGTCAAAGGTCAAGGTCACTGTGACCCCAAAATCAAGAAATCATTGGAAGTCACATTTTAATATGCCTTTCGAAGACGAGGTCCTGTAATGCGATGATGCGTTCTGTCCATTCAGCCATTAACTTTCGTTGTCCATACCATATCTCTAGTTTCAAGGTATCGTTTGGTACCAAACTTTGGGTATACCTTACTCGCATGGCAAAGAGAAGCCATATTCATTTTGAGATCAAAGGTCAAGTTCACAGTCCCCCAAAACTGAATCAAGTTTAGCTGACTATATGTTAGGTGAAATATTCAGAGTTGTCTCCCCTACATATATATGGCATTTGTCCTGTGGAGTTGTCTCCCATGTTTGATACATGTAAGAAACAGCTACATTTGGTTAAACTGTTGTGCAATAAAAACCATAGATTTACTAATTTTACTTTTTCTTCCTTCATGAAAATTTTCTCGCCTGAATGGAATCCATTTGAAGGAAAACTGCTATTTTCTTATGTTCGACTATTGTCGATTTCAGTTTGGGATATGTGAGCTCTCGGCTCTTGTTTCAAGGTCACCTAGTTACCAAGAGTTAAGCCCATTTTAGTTTATCATTCAATATAAGATGTGATATATGTTACATTCTCATAAGCACAAAATCGTAGACCTTCCTCTGGATTGCTAGCTACCAATTGAGATCAAGGCCATTAAACAACCTTGAAATTTGGACCATTGTAATTCCAGATATACGGGCGTATATTGAAGCCGCTTGGGCTCTTGTTTAACTCTGCGCTTGTATATTCGTGGATAACTCAAGTATAAATCTGTTGTAAAATTGGCTGGTGCATGTATGTATAAGTCTAAATATAAGCTATATGCACCCCCGCATGCATTATTACGCCAATCGATCATCTTGAGTCGTTTTGTAACACGAAAATGATTTTCTATTATTTTCAAAAGGTCAAATGGTTAAATCCGTATTACTGGTCTTCTAAAGTTTCCATGTCTCTCTATATGCGTTGCCGTAAAACAATACATCGTGCTCTTGACATGTTGATATGGGAAAGTATGGTGTGTGAATGACAGAATGCGGCGATGAGATTATGATAGCAAGCCGTCAGTTTCTGGAAACTACTCTGTAAATAACAATCATTGATATTAACGTGGAATGATGCCGTGATGCCGGCGTCGATTTAATGGGTATATTTATCACGGTAAGGATCTGTGTTATAGCGCACTTCCTGGAAGTGCTGGGCGGATGGTGAGATCCATGGAGGTATACGAGTACTGATCACCGAGAGACCGTGGATGATACATTAGAAGCTATAAGTGGTAACGCATTTAGTAAGTATGAAAGCAGTTTCCTATTGGTTACAGGGTAAAGTATTCTCGACAAAATATCAGATCTCGTTCAAACTTGCTTCTAGATTACACGCACATAGACTGAGACATATTCAAATTAAACCACAGAGAAGATCCTATACATTGTATTGTTGAAGGACATGGTTGAGGTTTGTATATTATCGATATTTGCTTGATCTATGTTGTGCTCTTTTTTTGTCATATATTCGTAAATTCGACTTGTTTCCTCCATTCACGTTATTCAAAGTTCGACTTGTTTCCTCCATTCACGTCATTCCGCCTCTTTATGGATCACATTTACATCTCCTCCGTAGCAATGATTTACTATTCTGCATTTGAGGTCGTTGTCGAGTTCTTGTGCTACTATCATGTTATGTCACCTAACCACTGTAAGAAATTGTTCATGTTCAAGGCTTTTTTTTTTAAGTGTCCCTTGCTATTTTATGGGATATTCCACATGTGATTTTGTTGAGTCTACCCGAATCCCCTATATATACTGGAGTATTGTATGTTATACTGGCGTGGCTGGCGAGGCTTCCGTCAAAGGCCAAGAAAATGACACAGTTGTCTGGCTTGTGAGATATTTTATGGTAGATGATATCTTCAAAACTTAAAATCGATATTTTCTTCTTTTTTTTCTTCTTTTTCTTTGCTGTCGTATTTGACTCAAATAAAGTCATTCCGATGGATTTCCATTTCAAAAGCCGAGTTACTAACGTTTTCAATTTTCTGCCATACCCTGATCTCTCTGAAATAGAAACTCTTATTTCATGTCATAGAGATCAGGGTATGGTATTTAATTGAAAAGTGTTGTAACTCGGATTGATATCCCTGGAAATGACGTTATTTTAGTTAAAGATAGTTAAAAAATGGGGGAAAAAATATTTGAAAAACCCCCCAATATATTTATTAATTTTTATAATTTACTGAAAATGTACGTAGGCATCGCTCATCAATTATCTCACAAGCCAAGCAACTGTGAATAATGGATGTTCTTTTAATTGATGATACCGTTACCAACTTGTTAAGAGGGCCGCTCTGTCTACTAGAAACTCCCCCTTCCCCCTATCAAGAAACAACGATGAGAAAGGTCCTATGTGTTGTTTTTTTTTGGGGGGGGGGGGGTCTGCATGAGTATTTATCCGACCGTTAGAGTGGTCAGTTTTGTTTTCCCCTTCCACGGCTAGAACATAAGTGTCATGAACTACTGTTGTATGGTCAATACATAGGCCTACATTCGAAACGACACAGCTTGTTCTATCAATTGTATCGTTAGATAATTTTTTCGGGTTCATATGGTTACAGCTGTATATGTGGAACAGCTCGTTCATTATTTTATCATATGACAATCTATATACACTGACGTTAATACAACGTTAATGATAAACTATTTCTTTGTGACATTCCGGGGCACCGTTATTGTTATCCGTTCTCTCCATAGGGAGGATGTGAACCAAATCTGTACATAATCATGCTTTGTTAGAATAGACAACAATTATGTGTTTAATGGTGAGGACAACTACTGAAATCATGCACTTATTTTATGTGTCAGCAATGTGTGGTGTCCAGGATATTGTATTGCCTCTAACACTATACATCGTTAATACCTCACATGCACTTGGCCCGCATGAGCTGACCCATTTGACATACTACTTACAAATACTTCTCATTCCAGTCATATTAATCCATTGGAATGACCTTATAATAAACATGTGGAGATCATATTCAATATTGTGTGTGGAGAATGACTCGAAATAACCTCAATAAAGACACTTAACTGCCTCGATAATAAAGGCACTTGAATGACTGCTTCGATACTTGGTCAACATCGACACTTGTAAATCAGTACATATTATTGATATATTTACGGAAACATGCGAGAAAACCATAATTGTATAAGTTTTCATAAAAATGATGACTTAATATTTAAAGTATTGTATTGATAGATTAGGACAAATTCGGTTGGCCATACGTTGGCCATATGTAGGTCTACCTGTGTACGCCTCCATCAGAAGTGTCAGATCCGTTCTTCTGGGTGTGAACGTGATAGGTTACACGTATCAGAGTTGATAACCATAGCGCTACAGAACACCACAATATTCTGTCACTGCGTTTTAGCATAATAATATGTATCGAGATCTGGCATAACAATGTCTAAAGGTTTCAGAAATAATGAACAACGTGCTCTCTCATAATGAATATTGGTAGTTTCTTTTGTAAGCTCAAATCTCTGTGCCTTGAGAGGATGTCATCACCACGGTAGGTAACTGGAAATAATCTATTGGCTGACAGTCATTTGATGGGTTCTGCTTACTCTCAGATTGCATTTACTGGGATGGAGTAAAATATTAACTATACTTCCCGTCCAAGTTATATTTTTTAGTTTCAGAGTACCACTCAAGTCGAACTACCAGTCTTAGTACATTCTGATCGTATTTTAGGAATGTGATAATGTCATACGGAGTAGACCTATGTATGCGGAATAAGATTTTCATAAATATGAATTATTTTTCCGTGATTCTGATTAATTATAACCATTGCTATCCGTGTGGTTTCCGGGTGTGAAAAGAGATAGGAGTCAAACGTCGTGATGTGACTGAAAAAATGTTGAAAGCGACTTTAAATCATATCCACTCACTCACCCTAGTGCTTTGGCCGGGGTCACTCAACAACTATCTAGCCTTGCGTAATGTGGCTTTGCCATTGACGACGTGGGTTCGATTCACATCAGAGCACTATCAACATCGTCGAGACAGAGAGATTGGCGTTCTTTTTGACACCGTTATTTTTGTGAGAGGCGATGTCGCACAGGGGGTTAGAGCGATAATCAGTTTGGTCAGGCGGCTGGTGGCATAGGCGACGTGTATTCGAGTTCGACGACGGACGACTATGTGATTGTTTACCCTGTATATACCTAGATATTACTGGCTACTACTTGTCCCGAGGAATGCCTCTTCACATTATGTAATGATATGTTCACGTTGAGCCGGATCAACCTGGTCGAGTCGGACAGGTTAGCGTTCTGTATGACACCGCCAATAAACTCTCATTTTTACCCCTCGGCCAATTTTGGCCATGGGGTATTGTCGTCGTCTTGTACGTCCGTCTGTCCGTACGTCCGTACGTCTGTACGTGAGCGAGATAGCCGGAGAACGGTTCCACTGAAGAATTCCAAATTTTGTATGCTTATTTACCTAGTCAAGGACCAGAAGCCTATTTAATTGGGACCTGATTGGGTGAAAACCTTGGCGGCCATCTTTAATTTTATGCGAAATGGATAATGATCCATATCTCGGAAACCATTCAACTGTTCAATACGAAAGTTGGTATACATCATCTATACATCAAGCAACTTTCAATAAATTACCAAACCGGCTTCTCTGATTAGCTGGAAATCCTGGAGGCCATCTTTAATTTATGCGAAATCGATAATGATACATATCTCTGTTACCATTCAGTTGTTTTATATGAAAGTTGGTATGCATCATCGATACATCCAGATACTTTGAATCGGGACCTGATTGACCGAAAACTTTGGCGGCCATCTTTAATTTATGCAAAAACTTTAATGATATATATCTCTGATCCAATTTAAGTGTTCTATACCAAACTTGGTATACAGCATCGATGTATCAACTGACTTGCAATGAATAACCACATCAGTTCCTCTGAGTGGGGCGAAGGATGGTCGGCCATCTTTAATTTATGCAAAATCATTAATGATCTCGTTCTCTGATACCGTTCAAGTGCACGATGTAAAATTTGGTATACATCATCGATGCATCAAGAGACTTACGACAAATGACAGTTCTGGTTTCTCTGATTGGGCGGAAACCTTGGTGGCCATCTTTAATTTATGCAAAATCTTTAATGATGTATATCTCTGATACCATTTCAGTGTTCTATACGAAACTTGGTATACAGCATCAATGTATCAAGAGAAATTTCAATGAATAACCACATCAGTTCCTCTGAGTGGCGGAGAAGGAAGGGTGGCCATCTTTAATTTATGCGAAATCATTAATGATCTCTATCTCTGATACCGTTCAAATGCTCGATGTAAAATTTGGTATACATCATTGATGCATCAAGAAATTTATGTAATGAATACCGGTTTCTCTGATTGGACGGAAATCTTAGGGGTCATTTCTAATTGCAAAATTTTTGATAATCTGTATATTTGTGACTTGACTGCTTGGTGTTCCTGACATCTTGGTTCAAATTTAATACATTATGAATGTACCCAGAGCCGAGGGGTTTTTTGATGCGCAGCTTCGTATTATGAGAGCTACAGAGCCAGGCGACGTGAGTTCGAGGCCCTATAGACCACCACGTGATTGTCTACTTGTGTATACCTGAAGTTTACTGCTGGTTGTTTGCCCCGAGGCAAATTGTTTATGCGAATTACTTGTTATAAGTTGTTATATATAACTCCGTCATTGAAAGTCTCATTTTTGTGAGACGGGATATGGCGCAGTGGGCTGGAGCATTAGTCCTGTTTGGTCATGGAGTTGGTCTCACAGGAGACGTGAGTGCCATCAGACCATGTTATGAATTTTAATCACATAATGTTAAAATTACGTTGTGGAAGGCTGGTGAATGCAGGTCTTAATTTTCGTTGGGCTTTCTTGACGGTGAATTTCAGGAACGTGCATATTTCCGCGTTTCAAAAGTTGAAGCAATGAGATTTAATCACTGATTCTTCTCGGTTTTTCCTGTCGATAGGCGGATTAAGATTTTTTGATAAGATGTCCGAAAGTTTTATCATTTTATCATTTATTACGTTTAGGCATGGTAAGTCACATACACTATATCTGTATTCACTAATAGGTTTCAGCTCCTCAGAGAGCTTGTCGTAAGAGGCGACTAACTGGGGCACCCGTGGAGATCCCGGGTGTGAAAAGGAATAGGACCCCACCCGTGTGGTTCCCGGGTGTGAAAAAGAATAGGAACCAACGTCGTGATATGACTGAAATAATGTTGAAAGCGACGTTAAATCATATTCACTCTCTATAATACGGTAACTATACTCTCACCACGGTATTATATATGTGGGGCACACTCGAATTTGTTGGTGCAAATGCACCACATAACCTTTTATACGGTTGTATGGATAAGTATGTGTACAATTGTTAAGTTTTCGATTAAGTTCGTGTGCCATGACCAACATTAGATCGTTAGTGGCCTATTATTTTTTAACACAAACAGTATTGAAACTTTTGAAACTTTTACTTGCATCATCAGTAGTGTAAAATTAAGCGTTTCAAGTCAAAATATCAGGATCAGGAAGGGAGGGACGTCATCGTGATCAAGGTCAAACTGTCAGTCCATCATGTCAGGATCATGTCCATCCTGTGTAGCTTTGTCAATCGGGTAAATTGGAGCGATATGCAGGAGGTGGAAAAAATTGACGACGTCTGGCGACTAAAAAGCAACTATGTGACACCTAACATTCAGACCCCAAAATACGGTGAATTATCGGACGTAGCCTTAGTATCTCAGCCGCGCTTTTATTGCAGCTGTTAATGTGGAGACTATGAAGTATCCACACGGCCCCTAGCACCGGCTAGATACGCTAGCTCGGGAGCTGTGATGACAGATCAGCTCAAACAACTCATCTGATGTTAATGGGTGAGCGTTATGGACGTCTGATGGAGTAAAAGCCTTAACACCCTTCGGTACATTTTTCTTTAACGTTTTAGCTTCATACGTGGTTGGTTTAAGATCGTTAGATACGTTTCCATTGCGTCTTCATACTTTTGCCTAAAGTAGTTTAGTCTTTGGGGAAAATACGACGACCTATTAATGGAATTTGGTGATTGTCGATGGGATTCATGAATAGATCTAATTTCTGACAATTCAAACCGACATTTCAGGAAGCTTTTCCCTGATCGAATAAGAGCGTAATCATGGATGGACCCTTTGGTAAACAAGTCTCGTATCTTGTTTGGTCTCTGTCATAAGATGGTCCTGTATCATCAGCTTTTTATAATGGGATCTAAGTATCCGTCATCTCCGAGATTTAAAGTTATAACCTTCACAATGCCCGAGTACCGCCAGTCTTATATCCTCGAATACTGGCTTCATTTTATCACAGCAGACTAGTTTCTACATAGTTATCAAATCCTCGTGATATCTTGTCGATCTATTCCCACCCCCAGTGGTAATAGTAATAGATTCTGAGCATCATCATGTATATATAGCTTTTCATCACCACCGATTATAAACCCCATTCCTATTTGTTTGGGAATACAAGCGTCTAATGCTTCATTCAATATTCAGCCGTCGTCCATTAAAGAATTTCCGCGTCCATAATCCAAAGACCTATTCCGTATTACAGCATTAGTACCAAATTTTAAAAAAAACATAAACACAATATTCTAATTCAAATGATGTTTGTCCTGGTCTTATATATTGACGTACTGATAACTATGTTTAAATTTCATTTATCTTCGTATGTTTCATCTGCTTAATATCTCAGAACATATGGAATGACATACATTGTTCCAGAGATATCGATTTGAATCGTCAGTATGTAGTTCTATTCAATAGCCACATCGACACGTATGTCGTACGTAAGTCGTACGTATCACCAACTACCGGTACTTTATGAAAATATATGAAGACGCATCTCTTCACCATATGGAAACTTATTTATCGAACTCAAACTACCTGTGAAGGTAAAATGTACCATACTAGAGGTACCAGGACAAGTCTAAGACCTGAAGTGATTGAGAAAGATGCACTAGACGGACATGGGCTTTGTAAATGAACAATTCCAACGTGATTTTAAAGGAGCAATGGAGCAACGAGGACATGGCCAGATTGAGAATAGGATTGGAATTCTGCGACGTGAAAGGAAATATTGTTCAGACGATTACAGTGACTATGAAGAAAGTATAATTCAGAAGGATATGATCAACCGAATGATATTCGCAAGTGCAATAATTGTGATTGATACAACCTATTGAAAAGACATAGCGAAAATATTGATGAGAGGGCAGAACAGCACATAAGACATGGTTAAAATTAAAATAAATTGGGTGACATGGCAAAGCAGGACTATATTCCAACGATGAAGAAAATTTTACGAACTTTACAAAACGATTGTATTCATAATGAAATTTTGAAAACGACGAAACGTCTATAGAGGCCATATGATATAGGTTATGGTGAAGAGCTGAAGTAAGCGATTAAGTTGCGGAAAAGTCATTTTGAAATAAGTTGTCTGAGAGAGTATTGTCGTGATTTCATGCCTTACTGATTGTCTTTGTTCTGAGATATTTGAATAAGATAGTCTCGATATGATATATCTAGTTACGCATGCGATAGGTAGTTTCCAAATTCTAAAATAGAGCTACCACCCCTTGTAATTATTCTTCCAATACGTATAGTATTGGATAGCGATTGACAGGAAATGATTATGTTAAATCATTATCTCTATATGTTAACCTATGACGTGATTAGAGTGGACGATTCTATATATGAAGGTAATATAAATGATACTGCTTGGCCAAGTACTTGGACCTAAATCGGTTTCACTCCCAAACTTACTCCTGATCTTACTCATCCGTCAGATGTTGACCGTTACTCCGGAAGTTGACCATTACCACAAATTGTGACCATTATTCATATTTTGACCGTTATTCCAAGTTATAACCGCTACTCATTTTTTCACCGTTACGCATATATTAACTGTGATCATCATGACGTCACTGTCACACTCCGTCGATGATCCTGATCGTGTGACTTGAAAAGTTGAAGCAATGAGATTTAATCACTGATTCTTCTCGGTTTTTCCTGTCGATAGGCGGATTAAGATTTTTTGATAAGATGTCCGAAAGTTTTATCATTTTATCATTTATTACGTTTAGGCATGGTAAGTCACATACACTATATCTGTATTCACTAATAGGTTTCAGCTCCTCAGAGAGCTTGTCGTAAGAGGCGACTAACTGGGGCACCCGTGGGGATCCCGGGTGTGAAAAGGAATAGGACCCCACCCGTGTGGTTCCCGGGTGTGAAAAGGAATAGGAACCAACGTCGTGATATGACTGAAATAATGTTGAAAGCGACGTTAAATCATATTCACTCTCTATAATACGGTAACTATACTCTCACCACGGTATTATATATGTGGGGCACACTCGAATTTGTTGGTGCAAATGCACCACATAACCTTTTATACGGTTGTATGGATAAGTATGTGTACAATTGTTAAGTTTTCGATTAAGTTCGTGTGCCATGACCAACATTAGATCGTTAGTGGCCTATTATTTTTTAACACAAACAGTATTGAAACTTTTGAAACTTTTACTTGCATCATCAGTAGTGTAAAATTAAGCGTTTCAAGTCAAAATATCAGGATCAGGAAGGGAGGGACGTCATCGTGATCAAGGTCAAACTGTCAGTCCATCATGTCAGGATCATGTCCATCCTGTGTAGCTTTGTCAATCGGGTAAATTGGAGCGATATGCAGGAGGTGGAAAAAATTGACGACGTCTGGCGACTAAAAAGCAACTATATGACACCTAACATTCAGACCCCAAAATACGGTGAATTATCGGACGTAGCCTTAGTATCTCAGCCGCGCTTTTATTGCAGCTGTTAATGTGGAGACTATGAAGTATCCACACGGCCCCTAGCACCGACTAGATACGCTAGCTCGGGAGCTGTGATGACAGATCAGCTCAAACAACTCATCTGATATTAATGGGTGAGCGTTATGGACGTCTGATGGAGTAAAAGCCTTAACACCCTTCGGTACATTTTTCTTTAACGTTTTAGCTTCATACGTGGTTGGTTTAAGATCGTTAGATACGTTTCCATTGCGTCTTCATACTTTTGCCTAAAGTAGTTTAGTCTTTGGGGAAAATACGACGACCTATTAATGGAATTTGGTGATTGTCGATGGGATTCATGAATAGATCTAATTTCTGACAATTCAAACCGACATTTCAGGAAGCTTTTCCCTGATCGAATAAGAGCGTAATCATGGATGGACCCTTTGGTAAACAAGTCTCGTATCTTGTTTGGTCTCTGTCATAAGATGGTCCTGTATCATCAGCTTTTTATAATGGGATCTAAGTATCCGTCATCTCCGAGATTTAAAGTTATAACCTTCACAATGCCCGGGTACCGCCAGTCTTATATCCTCGAATACTGGCTTCATTTTATCACAGCAGACTAGTTTCTACATAGTTATCAAATCCTCGTGATATCTTGCCTATCTATTCCCACCCCCAGTGGTAATAGTAATAGATTCTGAGCATCATCATGTATATATAGCTTTTCATCATCACCGATTATAAACCCCATTCCTATTTGTTTGGGAATACAAGCGTCTAATACTTCATTCAATATTCAGCCGTCGTCCATTAAAGAATTTCCGCGTCCATAATCCAAAGACCTATTCCGTATTACAGCATTAGTACCAAATTTTAAAAAAAACATAAACACAATATTCTAATTCAAATGATGTTTGTCCTGGTCTTATATATTGACGTACTGATAACTATGTTTAAATTTCATTTATCTTCGTATGTTTCATCTGCTTAATATCTCAGAACATATGGAATGACATACATTGTTCCAGAGATATCGATTTGAATCGTCAGTATGTAGTTCTATTCAATAGCCACATCGACACGTATGTCGTACGTAAGTCGTACGTATCACCAACTACCGGCGGTACTTTATGAAAATATATGAAGACGCATCTCTTCACCATATGGAAACTTATTTATCGAACTCAAACTACCTGTGAAGGTAAAATGTACCATACTAGAGGTACCAGGACAAGTCTAAGACCTGAAGTGATTGAGAAAGATGCACTAGACGGACATGGGCTTTGTAAATGAACAATTCCAACGTGATTTTAAAGGAGCAATGGAGCAACGAGGACATGGCCAGATTGAGAATAGGATTGGAATTCTGCGACGTGAAAGGAAATATTGTTCAGACGATTACAGTGACTATGAAGAAAGTATAATTCAGAAGGATATGATCAACCGAATGATATTCGCAAGTGCAATAAATGTGATTGATACAACCTATTGAAAAGATATAGCGAAAATATTGATGAGAGGACAGAACAGCACATAAGACATGGTTAAAATTAAAATAAATTGGGTGACATGGCAAAGCAGGACTATATTCCAACGATGAAGAAAATTTTACGAACTTTACAAAACGATTGTATTCATAATGAAATTTTGAAAACGACGAAACGTCTATAGAGGCCATATGATATAGGTTATGGTGAAGAGCTGAAGTAAGCGATTAAGTTGCGGAAAAGTCATTTTGAAATAAGTTGTCTGAGAGAGTATTGTCGTGATTTCATGCCTTACTGATTGTCTTTGTTCTGAGATATTTGAATAAGATAGTCTCGATATGATATATCTAGTTACGCATGCGATAGGTAGTTTCCAAATTCTAAAATAGAGCTACCACCCCTTGTAATTATTCTTCCAATACGTATAGTATTGGATAGCGATTGACAGGAAATGATTATGTTAAATCATTATCTCTATATGTTAACCTATGACGTGATTAGAGTGGACGATTCTATATATGAAGGTAATATAAATGATACTGCTTGGCCAAGTACTTGGACCTAAATCGGTTTCACTCCCAAACTTACTCCTGATCTTACTCATCCGTCAGATGTTGACCGTTACTCCGGAAGTTGACCATTACCACAAATTGTGACCATTATTCATATTTTGACCGTTATTCCAAGTTATAACCGCTACTCATTTTTTCACCGTTACGCATATATTAACTGTGATCATCATGACGTCACTGTCACACTCCGTCGATGATCCTGATCGTGTGACTTGAAGCGCTTAATTTTTACCCCTCGGTCAAAATTTGGCCGAAGGGTATTGTCGTCGTCATGTACGTCCGTCCGTCCGTCCGTCTGTCCGTCACACCTTTCTCGTTACCAAGATATCTTTAGAACGACTTACCCTAGGCACACAAAACTTGCAGTGCACATCCGTATGCTCATGACCCAGAACCCTATTGAATCTGGACCTGATTGGTTGGAAACTTTGGCGGCCATATTTAATTTATGCGAAACCATCACAGCTTTCTTGTTACCAAGATATCTTTAGGACGACTTACCCTAGGCACACCAAACTTGCACTGCTCATCCATATGCTCATGACCCAGAACCCTATTGAATCTGGACCTGATTGGTTGGAAACTTTGGTGGCCATCTTTAATTTATGCGAAACCATCATAGCTTTCTTGTTACCAAGATATCTTTAGAACGACTTACCCTAGGCACACCAAACTTGCACTGCACATCCATATGCTCATGACCCAGAACCCTATTGAATGTGGACCTGATTGGTTGGAAACTTTGGCGGCCATATTTAATTTATGCGAAACCATCACAGCTTTCTTGTTACCAAGATATCTTTAGAACGACTTACCCTAGGCACCCCAAACTTGCACTGCACATCCATATGCTCATGACCCAGAACCCTATTGAATCTGGACCTGATTGGTTGGAAACTTTGGCGGCCATATTTAATTTATGCGAAACCATCACAGCTTTCTTGTTACCAAGATATCTTTAGAACGACTTACCCTAGGCACACCAAACTTGCACTGCTCATCCATATGTTCATGACCCAGAACCCTATTGAATCTGGACCGGATTGGTTGGAAACTTTGGCGGCCATATTTAATTTATGCGAAACCATCACAGCTTTCTTGTTACCAAGATATCTTTAGAACGACTTACGCTAGGCACACCAAACTTGCACTGCTTATCCATATGCTCATGACCCAGAACCCTATTGAATCTGGACCTGATTGGTTGGAAACTTTGGCGGCCATATTTAATTTATGCGAAACCATCACAGCTTTCTTGTTACCAAGATATCTTTAGAACGACTTACCCTAGGCACACCAAACTTGCACTGCTCATCCATATGCTCATGACCCAGAACCCTATTGAATCTGGACCTGATTGGTTGGAAACTTTGGTGGCCATCTTTAATTTATGCGAAACCATCACAGCTTTCTTGTTACCAAGATATCTTTAGAACGACTTACCTAGGCACACCAAACTTGCACTGCACATCCATATGCTCATGACCCAGAACCCTATTGAATCTGGACCTGATTGGTTGGAAACTTTGGCGGCCATATTTAATTTATGCGAAACCATCACAGCTTTCTTGTTACCAAGATATCTTTAGAACGACTTACCCTAGGCACACCAAACTTGCACTGCTCATCCATATGTTCATGACCCAGAACCCTATTGAATCTGGACCTGATTGGTTGGAAACTTTGGCGGCCATATTTAATTTATGCGAAACCATCACAGCTTTCTTGTTACCAAGATATCTTTAGAACGACTTACCCTAGGCACACCAAACTTGCACTGCTCATCCATATGTTCATGACCCAGAACCCTATTGAATCTGGACCTGATTGGTTGGAAACTTTGGCGGCCATATTTAATTTATGCGAAACCATCACAGCTTTCTTGTTACCAAGATATCTTTAGAACGACTTACGCTAGGCACACCAAACTTGCACTGCTTATCCATATGCTCATGACCCAGAACCTTATTGAATCTGGACCTGATTGGTTGGAAACTTTGGCGGCCATATTTAATTTATGCAAAATCATTGATCTTGTGTATCGTAGGTACCATTTCTCTGTTCAGTGTGAAACTTGGTATAGATCATCGATGCATCAAGAAACTTCAAAGGAATGACCAAACCAGTTTCCCTGATTCGGTGAAAACCTTGGCGGCCATCTTCAATTTATGTAAAAATTTTAATGATATATAGCTCTGATAGCATTCAAGTGTTCTATGCGAAACTTGGTATACAGCATCGATGTATCAAGAGACCTGCAATGTATAACCACATCAGTTCCTCTGAGTGGCGGGAAGGATGGGCGGCCATCTTTAATTGATGCGAAATCATTAATGATCTCTATCTCTGATACCGTTCGAGTGCTCGATGTAAAATTTGGTATATATCATCGATGCATCAATAGACTTACGATAAATGACAGTTCTGGCATTTCTGATTGGGCGGAAACCTTGGTGGCCATCTTTAATTTATGCAAAATCTTTAATGATGTATATCTTTGATACCATTTCAGTATTCTATATGAAACTTGGTATACAGCATCGATGTATCAAGAGACTTGCAATGAATAATCACATCAGTTTCTCTGAGTTG
>JAVTVY010001695.1:0-35223 GCA_036873755.1 Hanleya hanleyi | reverse complement strand
TCGTATTTTGACGGTGGTAGCGATGCTGCATGAATAAGTCTGCACGCAGACGTCCCATCATATCGATCGAGTGACTCTGGATCGTGGTTAAGGTTATCAGGACTCGACTCCATCTTGCCTGGGGTACCTCGGTAGAATAACGGTGCTATCAAGTACGACTGTTTAGCGTCACGCCCGTAGGAAAACAGTGTTTCGATGTAGGCCGGTACGGGTACGTGTTCGTCGACGCACTCACAAGTGTATCACTGAGCGATATATCCTCTTGCTGGAATAGCGAATGAAGTCAGAGATTGACTGGCCCCACTGGAGCATTTGCTTTGAGGACCGACCCATCTTCATTGGTGATTTTAGCTTTCACGTACAGGTACGTATGTGCTAAATCCAGGTATGTCGTATCAGCGTTGGTGATGGAGAATTCAATGGGGGCTGTGGCTGTAATGCTGGAAAGGGGTAGATGTTCTACTTATTGTCCCGCCTCGGCACGGATCTGGGTAGGTGGTACGGTCCACAAATCAAATTCACTGTTGGTAGAAGGACACGACTCGGCGTGGATGAAAGCCATGTTTTACGCTTCGCTTCTTTGATGTGCGTTGTCGCTTGATCAACCGTCGACTGGTGCGTTGTCTCGGGATCACAGGTCTTTTCTACTTTGAGTGGATGACACGTTGGGCTTTGGCGACCAAGACTCGCCCGAATTCTTTAGCTAGGCGTTTGACAGTCTGTCGAACCGGTACACCACTGGATGTAACCCCCATGACTTGTAGACCGTCTCGTAAAGCTTGTTTTACCACACCGTGCCATCTTTCACGTTGTACCACGTATACGGGGACTGGATATCTACCAGACCACATTCCCAACGACCAGGCAGGTGCAAGGGTTGTGTTTCGAAGTGAGTCAAGGTTTTGCTCGGGAACACGGCTGCCGAGCTGTTACTGGGTAGTGTGAGGCAAAACATGACGACTGAGCTTTCCTGTCACCGCTCCCGTATTATTAGTTGTCCCAGGCCTTGGGCGCTTGCATCCGGCGTCGTGATCGCCGTGATGACTTGCTACGTGTCATAGATGTTGATGGCCGTAGTTTCAGGGGTGGTTTTTTAAAGGGGCGAAAAGAAGGTGCCCGCCGTTGTGGTGTTTTAGGTCGTGTCTCCGGTTCCCAATCGGCTTCCCAAGTCCATGGGGGTCGCGTCTGTCGTTGTGACTTGCGAGGTGCGTGCACCGGCCATTGCTGTTGTATGACTCGTTGCATCCAAGCCCAGCGCTGGGGGTTCCCCACCAATTCCTGTGGTACATGCATGTCTTTCAAGCCTTGAGCAAAGACCTTTCATCCTTGAGGATCCGTGTGTGACCTGCGTTGACGCATTAAGTCATTCACTAAACCCGTCATGTGGGTACCGGAGACCACCTGGTTCTGTACCAGTAGTTCGCCTTTAACATTCCAAGTCATGTTAGGATTGTCTTTCACCCGTTACTCAGTACGACACTCACGTTGGCGGTGAGCATGAGCTGTGCCTTGTCGTTGTGTGCGTTGTACTCGAAGTCCACGTGATTCTTGAAGGGAAAGGTTTTGATGGGTTTTGAAACATTCGTGAACTCCCGTAGAGCCTTATAATGCAACAGTCTTGTCAGCCCCTCCATGAACTCCTTGGGAGTATCGTATTGGCCTTCGGGGAGGGTGAGTCGGGTGTCTTCTCCTTCGTAGGTCACCTCGTACCACACTTCATTGGCTCTCACGTTGTACCACGAGTAAGAGTATTGGATATCCACGAGGCCACATTCCCAGCGTCCAGGTAAATGCAACGGTTGCGGTAACTGGGTGACGTACTTGGCCAAGGCGTTGTCAGGAAACACATCCAGCGAACTGTTACTGGGTAGGGTGAGGTAAAACATGGCGACTGAGCTGTCCTGCTGCTGCTGTTGGTTTTAATAGGTGTTCCAGGCCTTGGGCGGTTGTGTCCGGCGTCGTGTTCGTCGCGGTGACTTGCTACGTGTCACGGCTCTGGAGATGTGGGGTGCCTTGATCAAGGGTGGTTTTTTAAAGGCCTGAAAAGAAGGTGCCCGTTGTGGTGGTGTTTTGGGGGGTGACTCCGGTTCCCACTCGGCTTCCCAAGAAGGTAGTGGGCCACTCGGCGAATGCTGGGTTCGCTGCATCCAGGCCCAGCGCTGGGGATTCCCCACCAATTCCTGTGGTACATGCATTTCTTTCAAGCCTTGAGCGAAGACCTCCCATCCTCGAGGATCCGTGTGCTACCTGCGTTGACGCATCAGGTCATTCACTAAATCCGTCATGTAGGTACCGGGGACCACTTGATTCTGTACCAGTAGTTCGCCTTTATCATTCGAAGTCCTGTTAGTATTCTGTTTCATCCGTTGTAATACCAGGCCAGCTTGTTTCTTGAACGATGCAGGTACACTCTTTAAGACTGGTAATACTGGGTTTGTCTGTTGGAGCGGTGTTGAGGTCGTCGGTGTGTCGCGTGATCGTGGTGGGGTAGAGAGGATTTTGTATTTGTCACTGAACGTCATGTATCGCTGAAGCGTCTCATTGTACCGTTGTCCTTTCTCACTGTCGGTTAACCCCGGTCGTTGTAAGATCTGACGCATCTCTTCGAGTGTGTTTAACGTACTGACGGTAGAGGGTATGGGGTATGGTGATTGGAGGCTTTGAAGGAGCCGTGGTTCGACGAGGACCATTTCCTTCGTGTGGTTCATTGTCGACTTAACAGTCCGCCCAATATCGGACCCAACACGGAAGCGGCCAACGGTGCTAAGATTGCCCCGAGAAAGCCATCTTTCTGTAAAACCTTTTCTTCTTAGCTTGAGAGGCTTTTTCTGGCCAGGGTTCGGAGACCTGTCTTATGCCTGACCAACTTGGTCCTCTGAGCCAGAGTCAGTGGTACGTTGCCCTTTAACAGGTTGTACCCGATCTCGCACAGACAGCGTATAAGGTCAGGGTCCGCGTCGTGTACAATGGTTCGGGCCAACTGGGGTGGGGCAGTCTTCAATACACGGATCGTCAGGGCGTGCTTCCGTACTCGTGCAGACATCATGGACAACTAATGCCGGACCCCACAACCCTGCCTTTTTTATTATGGGTCTACAAAGACAACATGAACAAGGATGGTTTGTTCTATATATTTTACTATCCCCATCATCAAACACACACCCCAGCTGGGGGAGCCACTGTAGGTGTGTTTACATCATTTTTGCACGAATACGTGGTGGGTCTCTCCGGGAAAAATACCAGTCCATAGTCGAAGGTGGTCGGGGGTGGCTTGCTTCATGTCAAAGAGTATATACCCGTGTTGAGGGGTTGTCGCATCTTTAAAGGCTTCCAACTCAAACCGCGTGCGACCAGGGTACATCTGTCTCGCCAGGTGCAGCAGTTGAGTGGTATCTCGCGGGTATTTGAAGATCACCAGGTAGTGAGCATTTAAGCTGATGTTCCGATGTTCTTTATTTTTACTGAACAGATTCTGCACAATGTAGATGATGCTGAGACAGCGATGATGGCTGCCTTTGGTGAAGAGTTGGGTGACCCGAGCGTCGGTCTCCGCCATGAGATCATCCAGGACCACCAAGGTGTCCGGTTGCAATTCAGCCAGGTTGGGTAGCCCTTCCACGAACGTGATGTTGGGCATTGCTGCAAACACCGCCTGCCATTCTTCGTAACACCACACGACCCGGGCAATGGGTGGTGTAATCATGTTGTCGGCGTATTGAAGGAGTTATGGGCGAAGTGTATTTTGTCTGAGCCCGTCATTCCTGCGATGAGGCAGGTGAAGGGATTTTGCCAAGTCGGGTCAATAGTTGAGGTGTGCCCGCTGTCGTGGTAACCCGCTCTTGTAAATTTGGTACGAGTGAACCGGGGTCGTCCGTGCGTCAACGTTGGTCGCCGTTGTCGGTACGTTACGGCGTTCACTGTGGGTGATGAAATCCAGAGGGTTTTCAGGCGTAGTGGGCACTGCAATATTTGATGTGGAGCTCGATGTTGAATTGGACTGTATACTCGATGTGGAGCTCGATGTTGATGTGGACTGTATACTCGGTGTGGTGGTGATGACTGGGCTCGTTTCGATCACGGGTTTGACTGGTGTAGAGAAGGTCTGTACATTCGTCTGACTGGCACTCACTTGTAGTTTTTGTGAACTGGGTTGGTCTCTGTATACTTCGGTGATAGGCTCGATTGTAACCTCCACCAGCTCGGGGAGAACATCGATGTACCGCCTTGCATTCTTGTACGTGAAATATTTATACGTGCGCCATTTTAACGTCCGATTGAACCTTTCCACAACGGAAGCCTTCGTCTCGTTGTACGCGTGAAAGAAGACGACCTTATGAACTTTCAGAAACTGTTGGAAGGGTCTGTTGAGGAATTCCGTGCCTTCGTCGGTATGCAAATACAGTGGCTTGCGACCCGTCTTGGAGATGCACTTGAACGCAGCCACGAGATTTTCCCCGGTTTTCGTTCGGATGGTTACCACCCACGCATAATTTCACAGAATATCGATGCACGTCAAGATATACCTATTCCCATCGTTGTGTTTGGCAAAGGCGCTCATATCGACCAAATCGGCTTGCCATTGCTCATCTATACCTCCAACGATGGCACCGTTCCGTGGAAAATGGCGACGGGCAGCTCGATGTAAGGTATAGGTGTCTTGTTTTTTTTAACCAGTCTCGGACTTGGGCACGTTGTATGCCCTGGGGGTTGGCCGCTCGATAGAGAGCCGACAATACACTATACGTGTATCCAACACACTCTGTAAAGGCACTCCTGGTTGACTTAGCATAGGCGGATAGTCTATGGCATTGTTCGCTTCATTGATGCGGTTGATAATTTGTCATTGGGTTTTGCCCCCGCTTTACTCAGGGCACGAGCTCAGCCAAACTGAACAGCTGACCGCTGTAAACAGCTGGTCCACAATAGGCACCACTTTCTCGAAGGCTGTCCACAGATCAGGGTCTAGGGTGAAGCTTCGCGTAGGGTCCTGGTAACGCCCCAGGCGTGCGAAGAATGGTCCACGGAGTACGTAGATGGCATTGTTTATGTGAATGAGGTTCCCGTCGAGTTCACCGCTCCATACCTGTTTAAATTTGGTCCAGCCTTCACGGTGTAGCATAACCGTATTCGATATAGTCTCAGTGCGCGACCAGCAAACATCTAATATGTCTTCCACGATGTCAACTTTGTCTTCATAGACGTGTACCCCCATCTGGTGTGTAAGGGCCGGGAAGGACGGCTCGTAGGACTGGTGACATGGTTGACCAAATGACGAAGGGTGAATGACGCACGCTCTGACTGACCATCGTATTTATGGCCAGGTCTCTTGGTGACATGGTTGATTAAATGCAAACGATGAATGACGCACACTCTGACTGACCCTCGTATATAATCGTATACGTCACCGGAAGTGACCTTTGACCCCCTGCGCACCATTATTAATATCCTGTGATGGTATTTGACTTCTTATTGACCTTTGATCTCTGAATGCAACATACGAGTCCTCTGTGTCTTCACTTCCGGTCACGTGACCGCAACCGGAAGTGACGTCACAGAGGACCCGGATGTTGCACTCAGAGGTCAAAGGTCAATACGAGGTCAAATACTCTTATACTACAGTACTACTGATGCGTAAGTGATACATTTCATCAATGGTAGATAAATGGATGTACTCGTGCACTCCATCGCCCCACGATGGGCACTGGTCTTGCGAGCACGCCGTCTGACCTGGTATCACCATATGAACCCTGTTATCAGCGTCACGTAGACTCTGTCAGTGTCACGTATAACCCTCACATTCTTATTAAACCATAGTACTAACGATATACCCTCTTCATACTCAACACAAGGCTATACCCTTCTTTTTTTATAATTGCAGAAGTCAGAAGTGGCACCGTCTGTCAAGGCCCCCCGTTCTCACTTACCGGACGCCCGGGGTTGACCTGTGATGTCGTTATGCTCACCCCAGGTGATGATAAGAATAGGCCTCAGCTCCTCAGAAAGCTTCTCGTAAGAGGTTACTAACTGCGGCATCCGTGGGGTTCCCAGGCGTGAACAAGGATTCTGGGTATTTCTGTCACCGCTAACGCGGAAGAATGTCTTCGCAGTTCATTTCTCTGAGTGTCAAATCGAAAAACTTTTCTATCGAGAGAGATCAGAGATGGAACTGTTACACAGGCTAGTCAGGCTAGACGTTAATGAAAACAGTTTCATAGATTCTGCAAATATTAACGAACATTGCTAGAAAATTTTCACAATTAAAACATCCATATATATTATTTTCATTCGTGTTTTCGAGAAGGGTCATTGGTGAACTGAAATAACTGCATTAATTAATTCTTGTGATGACCAAGTCCGTGCAAACTGCGCTCCATCTGACAAACCATCCAGTACTGCACCATCCGCTAGACTCTCTTAGAACGTTCATAGAACGTTGTTATCCAAACACCTAGAGAAGGCCAAATGTCCAAATAATCAGAAACTCACAGTTATCGAATCGAAAACCTAGGTTTTCTAACAGATAACTTGAGTTATCAAAGAGAAAACCATAGTTTCCGAATCGAGATCTTAAGATAACAGTCGTAAATCTAGGTTATCTACCAGACAACCCCGAGTTTCTCTCTCCTTAACCTAGAGTTTTCATTTCACAAAACCGAAAATCACATTTGTTCGTAGATAACTTAAGTTATCGAATCGAAAACCTAGGTTTTCGAATTGATAACTTAAGCTTACGATCGAAAACCTAAGCCCGAGTTTCTCTTTCAAATTCAAGTTTCTCTTTTGTTTTTGGACATTCGTGTAGAAAACATAAGTTATCAGTCGATAACCTAGGTTTTCGAATTGATGGTTGGCGTGAAGTGAAACTCGACTTTCTAACTTAGAGTTTCGATACCCGTGTACTCTGGGGTTCGCGCCCTGTTCCGATTGTTGACCAACCAGAAATGCAGACAGAACCACGTGGCAAAATTAACTAGAGGTTCCGCTTTGACACTTGAGTTGCCGCTCCGGCATGAAGCCTATGCTGGTTGTTTTTTTAAGCAAAAACATACGTCTCCCCCAACCTCCCACCTTGCCTTGAGTGGGCACATAATTTAGGGAAAGTGCTATAAAATGAATGTAGCAATAAGTATCCTAAACAAAGCTGCGCATCTAAAAATATTAATTACAAAGAGGCGATTTTCATTGTTGCAGTAACCCAGTGAGGAGTCGGGATTTATATAGCAATGAGTGGATTGCTGACATCTACAGCGTCCAACCAATGTGAAATACATGTAATTGTGAAGCATAAACTATTTCGAATCTGATCAGATTATAGGAAAGATGCAAAACAATACAATACTTTATTTCCATATATGAATCATACAGAAATTAAAACAGAACATAAAACATACAAGAGCCACACCTATATTATACATGCTGTACCGTATAGAAGTTTCATGCATCTGCCTTCAGTAGTTTCCAAATATGGAGTGAACAAAAATTGGACAGACAGATAAGCACATTTTGCATGGACCCACACAAGCACTAGCTCACACCAAAACCTAATTAGATCATAAGGCCATTTCAATGAAGCTTCCATCCAAGTTCGGTGAAATTTCATCCAGTAGTTCTCCACATATCTTGTAGACAAGAGTAGTCCTGTACATACATGTAACAAAGCTGGACATCAGAAACAGATGGATGCACGCAAACAAACCAAAACCTAATCAGATGAGGAGGCCATCACGATAAAGCTGCCATCCAAGTTCGGGGAAATTTCATCCAGTAGTTCTTCAGATATTTTACAGACAAGGCTTGTCTATACATGTACAAGTAGACAGACGGATGAACACCAAACACGCGCGCACACCAAAACATAATAAGACGCGGAGGCCATTCCAATAAAGATTCCATCCAAGTCTGGTGAAGTTCACCAGAGGCCATCACGATGAAGCTTCCATCCAAGTTCGGGGAAATTCCGTCCAGTAGTTCTCCAGATATCTTACAGACAAGGCCTGTCTATACATGTATAAGTAGATGGACAGGCAGACAGACAACATACCCAGACGAACGCATGCATGCATACCGAAACCTAATCAGATGAGCCCATTGCAATGAAGCTTCCACCCAAGTTTGGCGAAATTCCGTGGGGTAGTTCTCCAGAGATCTTGCAGACAAGGCTTGTATATACATGTACAAGTAGATGGACGGATGGATGGACACGAACGAACGCTCGCACACACACACCAAAACCTAATCAGACGAGGGGCTATCCCAATGAAGCTCCCATCCAAGTTTGGTGAAATTCCGTAGAGTAGTTCTCCAGATATCTTGCAGACAAGGTCTGTATATACATGAACAATTAAATGGACGGATGAACGATGGACATGGATAAATGCACACACACACACCAAACCCTAATCAAATGAGGGGGCTATCCCAATGAAGCTTCCATCCAAGTTTGGTGAAATTCCATCCAGTAGTTCTCAAGATATCTTGCAGACAAGGCCTGTATATACATGTACAAGTAGATGGACGGACGGACGGACACCGGACACGGATGAATGCATGCACACACACCAACACCTAATCAAATGAGGGGGCTATCCCACTGAAGCTTCCATCCAAGTTTGGTGAAATTCCGTCCAGTAGTTCTCAAGATATCTTGCAGACAAGGCCGGTATATACATGTACAAGTAGATGAACGGACGGACGGACTACGGACGAATGCATGCACACATACACCAAAACCTGATCAAATGAGGGGCTATCCCAATGAAGCTTCCATCCAAGTTTGGTGAAATTCCATCCAGTAGTTCTCAAGATATCTTGCAGACAAGGCCTGTATATACATGTACAAGTAGATGGGCGGACGGACGGACACCGGACACAGATGAACACATGCACACACACCAAAACCTAATCAAATGAGGGGGCTATCCCAATGAAGCTTCCATCCAAGTTTGGTGAAATTCCGTCCAGTAGTTCTCAAGATATCTTGCAGACAAGGCAAGGGGACGGACAGACATCCATCCATCCATCCAGACAGACAGACAGACAACACAAACACTAGATGTCTCCCCCCAAATAAGTTGGGGGAGACATAATTATACGGAATCAAACTGCTCACACTGATAAAGTGAGATGACATTCACTGTCTGTATTAATCGCTGTTTTACAGAGACAGCATGTGTGTAACCGAAGTAATTGCCAAAGTAGCTACCTACACATCTGTCTGGCGTTTTGATCAGTCAACATGCGGGAAAGGGCGCGAAACCCATGGTATACCCGGATATCGAAACTCGAAGTTAGTTAGTCGAGTTTCACTTTACGACAACCACAAATTCGAAAACCAAAGTTATCGATTCATAACTGAAGTTTCCAGGACGAGTGTCCAAATAAAAGAGAAAGTCGAGGTTGAAAGAGAAACTCGGGATTGTCTGCTAGATAAACTAGGGTTTCGGTCGTTAACTTAAGTTTTCGATTCGAAAACCTAGGTTTTCGGTTCGATAACTTAAGATATCCAGAGACAACTGTGATTTTCGATGTTGAGACACAGAAACTCGAGGTAAGGAAAGGGAAACTCGGAGTAGTCTGGTAGATTACCTAGGTTAATTACCGTTCCAAGATAAACTAGGCCATTTGGTCCCAGACAGACGGAAAATTAAAATTCGCTTTTGAATGGATTTTTTTTCTTTTATATGACTATCTGGAGTCAAAATAACAGAAAAATAATTATTCCAGAGCAAGGACCCGTGAAATTACACTTCTAGAGGAATTATAACATTTAGCTCCTATATTCAAGGTGTGGCCTTACTGTTGGTCATGAACTAACGATCGAACTCAAAGGGTACCAGATACATGATTACACGTGGTGAAAGCAGCAAGTGGTTGTTGAGTTCGACCCGACAACCTGGTATTAATTTCATGAACTAAAAATGTACAAATATCGAACAATCATCGATAAAGTTACGCTCGTCGCTTGATGAAGGTAAGGAAGCGAACGTTATTGTAGCGAACGTTATTGTATTGGACCAACAACTGAAACCGAAGAAATAACGAAAACTTGATGAAACGAGAAGCCTTACCATGCACGAACAACACGCTTTTGCAAATGGCGCCGAGAAAGGACGAAAACGAGGCTCATCCGGCAAAGCTGTACGAGAGGTGAAAGGTCGAATGTGTGTGATCGTTTATGTCGAAGTTTGACCAATTTCACGATCACAGCATATGAATGACGTTGAACACGTTAAAATTGTTACACTGATTAATTTGACCAACTCGCGAAAAAGTATTGGAGGCCATGGATGGTTCTACAGTCTTTTGGCATTTTAGCACATTTTTCACACCGTACTATTCAGCCGTGTGATCGTCAGCGTTCTTGACAAATTGACCTGACGTTCACAGCCAACGATTGTAAGGCTTTTTTAAAATAGTTAAACAACCTAAAATTAAAAAAATAACATTTATCACACAAGAACAAGCTCAGATTTAACACATCAAAGCGTTAAATCTACAGGATTTAGATCACCTATTATCTAAAATGCGTATCAAAGATGGCCACTTTTTCTTTGAGAATATTTGCTGTCAAACTTTCAGTTGTTCTCGACATAAAAATTTGAAAATATATAAAATCATTTCATTGCGTGACCTATGCTTGATATTCATGTTAGAACTCAATATTCTTTATAATTTTGACTTATAAAATATCTGCAACTGGTAATAAAATTGATTTTTAATGTGTTGAAAAATTTGACATGCACGTGGCCTAGAATATCTTAGAAGCTGCCGTAAACTTAAGTTATCAATTCGAAAATCTAGGTTTTCGATTCGATAACTGAGAGTTTCTGATTATTTGGACATCTGGCCTTCCATAAACACTCAGCGATTAAGAAACGGTGCGCCATGTTTTTATGCCAAACATTTTATCCCACAGGGTGTCTTAACTTCCCTGGAATTAATGTTACATATCACCCCAACTGTCCATGAAAATATGCATGTTACATGTCACCCAAACTCTCCATGAAAATATTCATGTCACCAGTCACCCAAACTCTCCATGAAAATGTGTAGGCTTACCTTTCTCCAGATGCAAGTTGCACAGTCTACTTAAATCTGTATAGTCTTTCGTGAATTATTGCTGTGGGAAACTATTCAAAGTCAGGACTATACCGGAGTCTCGACTAAATCAACCAGCCAGCAGGCGGTGGATTAAATTTATTATCATATATTCGCATATTGCCTGAGGCTCTAATTTATTATTGCTGAACGCGACGTTAAACCTGAATTCTCTATCTCTCTCTCTTTTCAGAGCGTGTCGACAAGTTCATCCCCGTTATTCTGCTGGAAAAATAGTCGTTGCGCGGATCCGGCGGACGGTGAACCAGTGTCTGCTGGATAATAGTTCTTAGTTCGTCTTGAAATTGGTATTATATTCATCATTGAAACATTTGGATAGTTCCATAAAACAACATAATGAATAAGGTATGGTATTTGAACTCGTGTTAGCGGAAATATCTTTGCGACAAACTGGCACACGCATAATCACGTGTTGTGTCTTGTACCATTCTCTTGAAATTGTTCTTGAAGGAAAGACATTATTAACTTGTTTGCTTGAAAACTCTAGCCAACATCGGTATCGATCTCCCTTAATTAGCGTACACTATAGTTCTGTCAAATGTATCGACAAAACTATCAAAATAGAAGCAACGTCCTCTGGTGGAAAACGGCATCTGACTTCGCGGCAAAAAACAAGTGAGAAATGACTATATTGTAGTCAAAACCTGCGACAGTGGCAATAATACAGTGAAAGACATATCAGCGGAGGTAGTAGACTTCATATGAGCACCAATTAGCCACGTTAGAAAAGAACAGTTGATCTTATTTGCATCTGAATTTTAGGATTATCAAAATCGGAAACATTTTAGCTTGATGGGAGATCCGCCAATATTTGTTGTAGAAAAAAGCGCCATCTGCTAGTGTTTTCATGCCAAGGGAAGTAATTTTCAACCTCTTTCCCACAATTGTAGGAATTGCGTAATAGGTCTGATACCATATATATATATTGACTTTCCCCATTCAAAAGCCGACAATTTTGACTGGTCCGTGCCGTCTATACGGAATTGACAGACGAAGTCACAATGAACGCAAGTATTTGGAAATCCAAACAAATTTCATGGATTTAGTTATAGCTCGAAAAGCTATGCTCTTCAGTCTCCCGTCTTGCTCACTTTGCCCAGCAAAATGGAAAATTTATATTTCCTTCAAAGTTAATATTCAATGAATTTAGTATCAGGTCTATCAGTTTGATCTGTGAAACTATGGAATGGGGGTGAAGGCTTTATCGAACTGTCCAAGAGGCATAATGACACTTTTCACTATTCAAATTTAGACCTGTGACAGTCTTGACATTCGATTAGAATAATGAATTAAGTTTCTGCATTAACGTGTGTTATCATCTGCAAACTGAATACCTTGACACTCTTCTCCATGCAGGAAGTCAATACCAAGACATGGTTTACTCCTTCTATATAAATGATTAACTATTTCATTCTTAGGAGATATCATCTCATCTGACATGCCCTATACTCAATTCGCGAATATATTTGCCACTAAGTCATTCCGAAGGTGATATAAGTGCGATTTCAGAGATAGTTGAACTGTAACTCATGGTGCGAAATAGCCCTTTGCCCAGTTGCCCGGGTCAACCAAATTTTCTTTTGGGCAACCAAATTCTGCTCGAATAGCCATGCATTTGGATGTGCTGGTTGCCCGTGCTTGCTCATGGGCAACTAGAAATTGTTTTCCTATCTCACACCCATTAATCTGTTCGCTAAACAGGGTCTGTGTGCACGAGAATGACGTCGAATTGATCATTGTTCTCGTTATTGTCTTTTGGTACATCAAATTATTGCATTCACGAAAATGACTGCCAAGTTAAAGTCAATATGAAAGGTATCTAAATATCAAAATCAAACTCAAAAACGCCACCAGGAAATCAAGGCCCTAGCTTGGGAGAACGAGGTCAAATAGATCGCTTTAATGGTCAGTATCTGCTAATATATGACGTAATTCCATTCGTAAAACTGATTGAAAAAGTAACGTAAATTGTGAAGTGTAGAACCAGTAAATTCTAGCAGAAAAATGGGCTCGGACTTGAGAGAATGATGTCAAATGCAATATGTTTCTGCCCATTGTCTGCTGATACACGTAATTATTGAATTAGGGAATGATTAATGCTAATCTAGAGGGATTCTGAGTGCCGAAGAGGACGGGAACATCAATACCAGCGAAGCAAGGCCCTGGCTTTCGAGAATAAGGATCAAGAGGCTGCGTTCCGAAAGAGGATCATTCAAAATAGCTATGTGCCAAATTTCATGCTTGTAATCGAAAGTGCACAATATAACTGCACAACTATGATGTATTGTTCGCGCACAGGATTGTCTAGCTCATTAAATACTAAATTGCCATTTCTGTATTATAAAACCAGTTGCGCATAAAGTCAGTTTTGAGTATTATCAATGAGTCGATATAACTAAGACAGTAAGTGCAACTCCTGGGATTGGAGGGTCATCGTTAAATTATTCTTTCTTTCAAAACATATTTCCATATATGCGAATTGCTTGGGGTTAAACATCATACCAAGTTGTCATTTTTAAAAGTTAAACATCCTTATTCGGCGAAAGTTGGTGAGTTGTTCCCTTAATTACTTCTGAAATGTAATTGTTGCGTTTGTTTTTATTGCTGCATGATCTGTAATTTGATACCAAGTATTAGTCATTGTTAATCATAATGACAATGCGTTACTAGTCTACTTTTTCACTAATTTGTGAATTATCTAGACTGGGAAGATAAAATGATTACTAGAGGTAGTGAACTTATTTTTTTCTACTTACTAAGACAGTTGCCTATGACTGTATGCAAATTAGCTAAACCACTGACAAGGTTGCGTCTCATTTCCCTTGGTATATAAGCAATTCAAGGATCTTGGATTGTATATAAATGCTGTTCAGTGAAAATGGTAATATATGAAGACAACGACTGATATGTCGATCGACAACTTTTAAGCGACGGAAATTCCCTTTCTTGACGTAAGAGAATTGAAGTCTGAACGGAAATCAACGAAGCAATAATTCATTTCACCGAATATAGCAACCTGTAACCATCTGGGTCATCTATACGCGGTAAGACCCTGGGATCGTGCTTATCCATTTTCAGCCGACTTTCGGCAACTATTTGAGGGAATTCCCCGAAATCAACACCACGTGATTTCATCAGCCAATCAGCTCTACCGACGTAACCCCAACATAACTCGTCATTTTCGAATCATGTGATGTCCTACCTGTTCAAAATTACAGATCTCAACACCTCTTGAATGATACGGAAGTTATTCACATCTGTATCTTTTGCAAGCTTAGACAATATATCTTTCAGAATTAGTATGAAAAGCCTGTAATTTATCAGATTTCTCGAGTCTGTTCTCCGCCAGTATACGGTAAAGTTATCGGATATCGCTCCGCAATAATGGCGACACACGATTCGCAAGCCATCTTATGGAAGGCGAAGTGTACGCAAATGCGAATATAGTTGCAAATTAATTCAAAAGTGCCTGAAGACAGGGTTGTCAGGTTGAAAAAAGAAGTGTGGAAGAGATCACACTCTCTTAGCGCATGCGTAAGTCACAAGAACAACTACAACAACGACGCGAGCCTCCCGTAAACTTGCGTGCCAGCATGTATGTTTTAACAACTGGAAGCACTAGTTAGCACATTATATCATGATCTGATGGAGCAAATAAATTACCTTATAATTTATATTATTTAAACCAAATAGATCAACAAATGTAAATATCCCTAAGGTTTCAATATTTGGCACCGAAATTGAATCTGTTTCTAGCTTTAAATTCCTCGGGGTTTATTTTAACGATAGATTAAATTGGCAAACACATATTGACGAACTAACTTCAAAGATTTCGGTGTTATCAACGCAATACGGAACTGCCTCAACAGGAAAACCTTGATTATGCTGTACTACTCTTTGTTCTATTCTTACGTATCTTACTGTAATGTAATATGGGGAAACACATTCTCAACTCATCTCAACACACTTGTGATATTACAAAAGAGAATTATCCGTATAATAACTTCCAGTGGTAAATATGCCCATTCTAGTGAAACAACTAAACATCCTATATGCAGCGAGGATGACATAGCGTAATGTGGGTTAGGTATCCAGACTATGCGGCTCATCTCATTACCCCAAAAACTGAAATGACGTTCTCGGACAATTTGCTCAGTAGTCTGTTTAGAGTTACCTCCCATGGACCACCGCAAGCTCCTCTCTCCAACATAAAACATATTGCGTTCAATAATTTTTATTTATATAAAAAAATGTTTTAAAGATCTATTTGCATATATGCTGAGCTCCCACTATACATATCTTATAGAACTATAATTCACTACTACACAGGGCTCCATGGTATATTCACCATTCATATATTGATATATTTGTGAACGCACCCAGCGTCTCATGCTAATCTATTATTATTATTATTAATTATCTGGGATTTAACAAGCCCTCTGGGGTTTTATTCCCGCCATATTTCTATGTATTTATGCCCTACTTGTACATATATATATTATTTGTATATGGTGAATAAACAATCAATCAATCACCTGCGAAAGATCATGATGTCGTATGACATAGAAACGTGACTGAGATACATCATACTCTAGATAACGACTTCAGAACGAAACTCATATCGATTAAGGATACTGATCAGCGATACGGATTTGATATTTTTGAAACATCATAATGTCTTGCCGGCATCATTAAAAACTGTTGACCTGTTCTCTCTTGCAGGTATTTAGCCAAGATATATTTGGTGCTATGATTTATTTGATGCTAATGCCATTATTATATGAATTAGGTCTTTGGATTATGGACGCGGAAATTCTTTAAAGGACGACGAATGAATGTTCTACTCTCGGTGCGAAACCATAGTACCCGAAAATCGAAACTCTTCAGTTGTCACTTCACGACAACCATCAATTCGAAAACCTAGGTTATCGACTGATACACGAATGTTCAAAACAAATGTCCGTATGTAGTTATGCATTGACTCCTACATGTATATAACGGTATTGCTGAATGAAGCCCTTTTCCGATTGTTGCCAACCAGAAATGCAGACAGAACGTGCTTCTAATCAAGGCTAAATGCAAGGCTGTGTTCAGAAGAGGTTCGAAGGTTGAGATCCAGGCTAGCAGTAAGCCTGTCCCTAGGAGAGGTTCGAAGGTTGGAAACCAGTCTAGCAGTAAGCCTGTCATCAGAAGAGGTTTGAAGGTTGTAGTCTAGTCTAACAGTAAGCCCTACATCAGTCAGAAGAGATTTGAAGGCTGTAATCCTGTCTAACAGTAAGCCCGTCATCAGAAGAGGTTCGAAGGTTGGAAACCAGTCTAGCAGTAAGCCTGTCATCAGAAGAGGTTTGAAGGTTGTAGTCTAGTCTAACAGTAAGCCCTACATCAGTCAGAAGAGATTTGAAGGCTGTAATCCTGTCTAACAGTAAGCCCGTCATCAGAAGACGTTTGAAGGTTGTAATCCAGTCTAACAGTAAGCCTGTCATCAGAAGAGGTTTGAAGGTTGTAGTCTAGTCTAACAGTAAGCCCTACATCAGTCAGAAGAGATTTGAAGGCCGTAATCCTGTCTAACAGTAAGCCCGTCATCAGTAGAGGTTCGAAGGTTGTAATCCAGTGTAACAGTAAGCCCGTCATCAGAAGAGGTTTGAAGGTTGTAATCCAGTCTAACAGTAAGCCTGTCATCAGAAGAGGTTTGAAGGTTGTAATCCAGTCTAACAGTAAGCCCGTCATCAGAAGAGGTTTGAAGGTTGTAATCCAGTCTAAGAGTAAGCCTGTCATCAGAAGAGGTTTGAAGGTTGTAATCTAGTCTAAGAGCAAACCTGTTACCGGTATCAGAAGAAGTTTGAAAGATGCAATGCAGGCTAACAGCGACCACCTTGCGAAGAGTTTTGAAGATTGTAATCCAGTCTGATAGCAAGCTTGTCATCAAAAGATGTTCGAAGGTTGTAATCCAGGCTAATAGGAAGGCTGTCATCAGAAGAGGTTCGGTGGTTGTAATCCAAGCTAACAGTAAGCATGTCATCAGAAGAGGTTCAAGGGTTGTAATCGAGTCTAATAGTAGGCCCTCAGAAGAGGTTTGAATCCAGTCTAACAGTAATCTCGTCAACAAAAGAGGTTCGAAGGTAGTAATTCAGTAATCCTGTCATCAGAAAATATTCGAAGATTGTAATTCAGTCTGTAAGCCTGTACATGGGCAAAAAAGGCAGCCGTTTTATGGAAGTGTGTGTTCGGCGTAATGTGTTTGAGAGTGATACCACTCCTCAAAGCAGAATGTCTTTGATTTTTGGAAAAGGAAGAAACTGAAAATGTGGCATGAGTGGTTGTTTCTGTTCAAATGACTCTTCATTAAGTCGATAAAAATATATTGGTAAATAATTTTTTACCTCATGACATGCTGTTACAACATTTAGTATTAGCTGAACATCACATGTATAGCATTTATGAGATGTTATAACATATATTATGAGATAGTCAACATGTGTCATGGACTGTTCCAACAGTCACGATAAGATGACACAACACGAACACCTATTTTAAGATGTTGCAACATTAATTTATGACATGCTATTATAACAAGAATATGTATTATGAGCTATTTTGAAAATACTAGGTATATATATATTTCATAAAATTGAAGTAGAAGAGAGAGCAAACAGTTTAATAAATGATAAACAAAACACCACCATAAATTATCTTGCATAAATCGTCAATTGGGCATCTATATTTGGCTACTAGATAAAGCTACTGGATAATTAAATTTTACGACAGGCGCCCTGGAGACTGAACATTATAATTATGCCTCATATGAAAAAAATATGATTATAGGACTTAGTCATATTTTGTAGTTATTAATGAGAGAAAAGCCAGCGGGAAGACGGTATAAAAAAATCCACATGAATGTTTACCTATACCGGTACTCGTTTACACGCACTTAAAAATTTGACATACTTACATGTTCCGAGTCAAGGTTAGAATCGGAGGATTCTACTGGTCCAACTAGGAAAATGGTCTGCACGAATCTGGCCAACCAAAAACTGACATCAGGACAGAGACAATTTGGAGGAGATAATTGATTACAGTTGGAACCCGATTTACATAATTGCTAAGAAAAAATATCCATGCTCATTTACAATTTTTTTTTCATCAACTATAAATTATGGAAATTTACTATCTCCCTTCGTGCAACAAATTACTGTAGACTCTATGCCTGTCGAGGTATCAGGCGGGTCAAATACTATATAGGATACACTCCACAGATTCATTTATTTTGGCTGGGAATCGACAATGGTCCACTTTCGGTCATTAGTTGTTGTACAGTCTTCAATTCAAATCGGTGTTATCTGTGTAGGCCTAATTTATCTGAAAGAGCAGGATTATACAATAATTTCAAGGCACAAAAACAGTTTTTGAAAATTCAATTCAGAATGAGGGATTCCTCTTCAAACGTGCTTCAATTTGCTTAGAAATCGTGGGTGGGGGGAAATGTCCAGAAAGCGAGTTCAATATAATGCATTGTCTTGTGATCGCTTTTCCGGTGCCAAGTTGAAATGACGAAAATAAACTAGGGGTTAACCGGCCATGTTTGTTCTAAATGTAAACGTTGTAACCGCAAATGAGCCACGATTTTTATGCCCGGACAAGGAGTATAAATGATGTTCTGCAAAATTTACTTTCTGATCCCCGACACAATGAAGATGAACTCCGATCCGTATAGGCACGTTTGAAGAAATGAAAATGCCGAAAAATTGAGTTCAAAAAAGGTCTAAATCGACTCATTCAAACTCACATTCAGACACGAAGGACCCTTGGACCAAAAGGATGTTCCAGATGTGGAGATATAATGCCACTGTTCATCACCAGGTTAAATGGCGTTTTGGTCCAAGTGGTCCTTCGTGTCTAAATGTGTGATGCAGGACTCGATTTAGAAACTTTTCACAAAATAGCACATGCTGCGGATTTCAATTTCCTGTCATAACTATATAATCTTAACGCAATCGAGCTACAACTTTCACATATTGTGTACATATATCTTCTCTTGTCGTTAGATTAAAAAGTTATGTTTAGGACATTTTCTTTTTTTGATTTCATCCGCACCACGTATAGGCCAAAATCCCGCCTTATCGTACCATCTCCTTTATACCAAGGCCATAAGGCCATCTCCACCTCATATGCCGGTCCAGGCGGAGATAACTCGAGTATGGACCTGAGTATACACCATCACCATTACTAATTGATATATTGTAAAGTCCGGCAGATATGTGAAATGATTGTGCACTTTTTGATAAAAGCATGAAATTTGGCAGGATGATAGATAAACGCATATGATTCATTTTTGGAGGGGGAGTCCGGCTTGTAAATCCATACTTTGGCCGCCATCTTGGATTTCAATATGGCCGCCATCAAATACCACAAAGTCGCATTTCTGCACTTCTGAGACACATAGGAGGCCAATTTAAACGGTAATACCCACATCTGCGTACTCAAGGAAGCAGATCAACACAGTTTTGTTGCATCAGAACTGAAGGAATTCGAAATGGTGGCCGTTTTCTTTTCAAAATGGCTGCCGAGAATCGCTTATTTTCATTGTTATAAGACTTACGTGAACAGATGCACAAACTTCTACATCTGAGTGGCCTAAAATGTTTTTCATGTCTTTGGACACTACATGGTTACTTGTGGACAAGTGACACGTGTGGTTAAGTTTCCACATGAACAGCTGCAATAAAAGCGCGGTTGAGATACTACGGCTACATCCTAGAATCCTCCGCATTCTAAAGTCTGAGAGTGAGGTGCCAAGAGAAGTTATTCTGTAGACTGATATGGTTGATTTTCAGTCGCCAAACGTCAACTTTACCCACCAATTACATATCTCTCGAACTCATTCACATAGCTGATATCCGGAATATCCAATATAAATATTGGGTATTTACCTAATGCTCTACATTTGATTGACCTGACGTGTGGCATCGTGTATTTCCATCGGTGATGTCTGCAATATATGAAGTTAGTGACGCTGGAGACTAATCTCCGTGACAGAGTGCTGAGCATAATTCGAATAAATTAAGCTTGTTGCATGTATAGTTTCCCCAATATAGATCTTCTATTCGAAATAGAATATGATAATTTCTGAGGAGTCAAAATGGCTCCCATTCAATTTTCGCGTTAGTTTTCCATCCCCACTCACTTGGAGAAGCCCCTCTTGAACAACGGAGAAAAAGTTAACCTCGTCTGTGGTCAGTCTGTGCGGCGGATATGTCAGCATGACTCCCTTCTTTGTGAGAATTACAACACATATAAGGGAAGTGAGAAGAGGTGCTGACATACCGACAGAGCCACATGACTTTACAGTATAGTCTTCTGGTTAACCTATTCTAAAGTACATACCAAGAATCAAACGATTCATGATATGTGTTGTATCTCAGATACGCTTTTATTGTACCTGTTCATGTGGCAACTTGGATGACATGATCACACGGCCCCTAGCACTGGCATATGGAAATGCTCTGACAACTCGTATATTGGTAATTAGTGAGCTGTTTCGCTGTGACAACTCGTACACTGGAGATTGGTGAGCTGTATCGTCGTCAGATGAAAATGACGGCTAACTCAAGACTCATACTTTACTGGATGATTTTTCTACAAACACCCAGTCTCATTCCATCCATCGCGAAGAAACAGCAAGCTTGTTGACAAGTTGTTGATAAACCTAGCGTCTAGTCAGTCAATCAATATTCATCCCTCGTCAATAATAGAATTTCTGCGCCCATAATTCATATAACAGCACCAAATAGCACCAAAATCAAAACAATCATACAATTCAAGCGCGAAGAGAAAATGCATTCTTCAGCGAGGTCAGTTGGCGCTTGGACTCCGACACTTCGCAGCAGCTTGGCCTTCTCGAGTCCACTTGTTTCATACATAAAATTTCTCTAGATATTTTTCTTTGGGAACATTAGAAATTGATTATGACACAGGTTCCGATTTCATTAACTATTTTGGCAACATAAGCGTTTTTGGTCTTCTTGCTTTCCGGCAAATCCTTAATCTCTTCGGGAAAAGGTTTCCGATATTTCTCGAAGAATTCAAAAAGCAAATCATTTTAATACGGACCACTACTTGAATTCCTCTTTTCATCTTCTCCGTATGCTTATGGTTGATCATGGATGTACATGTACATGTATACTAGCCAATTATCGGTGTGATGCAGGAATCTATAGCTGTTCAGGAGCTGTCTGGTTCAACACAAGTTTCCAAACAGGAGCAGGTTGTAAGGACAAAGCTTTGGAAATTAGTGATGTGGTTTTGATAGATGTGTGTGCTCCAGAATGAGCAAGCGATAAATCTGTTTGGGGAAGTTGCAAGTATTCTTCTCGGTTTAGAATTTCTGCAGTAGTGATTTTTGTTACGAATGTACTGGTATTGATGTCCAGCTTCAACACATATATTTCCACCAACAAGGATGAAATAAAAAATACGAGACACATTGTAAGTGTCCTGTATCACTTTTGCTCAGAGCAAACAAAGCAGTACGAATTTTGTGGACTTTGTCAAAACGTATATAATGAATCTCTGCACATTCAGTGAGAGGCCACATTTACAATTCATTAGTCCACTAAAGATGTGAAGAGACAGAGGCACTAAGATTACTGAAAACAATGAGCCTTATCCGACCTATCATCAGCGAAGTCATTTGTGTTTCGCAAACATCTGGGTGGGGAGGCATGGCCGGTCCTAAAATTATGTGAGCACCCAGCACAAAAGGGCAGCAGGACTTCTTGTAAGGGCAACATGACTTCCTGTAAGGGCAGCAGGACTTCCTATAAGGCCAACGGCACCACCATCACCTTTTTCATTTGTGTTCTATCGCCATTACTGGAAACTAGCATTGTGATTCGAGGATGAAAAAATGCTCATTGACAAGCTAGTCAAATATGTAGTCATGCCTGTATTTGGTATATTGGAGTCCACTATTCATGGATTCAGTTTGTCGTTGAAATATCATGCCCGAATCAGCAATACAAATGATGCAAAAACCAGAACTAGTAGTTCAACCTGCAGTTTTGTATGCCAGTACTGGAACGTTGGATTTCAATCACACTTTTGGCGACCTGGTTGGCAGGATAGGCAACCCGGGAACCAGCTGCACCACCATTCAATGCTTCAAACTGACACTTTGTCCACAACATTATGAATAACCATCTCTATCATACAACTAAGTTCGATCATTAGAGAAATTGTGGTCAACAAATATAACATGGATTAATCTCTCTCTTATTCCATTTCCGGAGTAACTGATAAATATGAATCTGGTAATGGAGCTTCTTCAACGATGGAGCAAATGGTAGCACAGTCAACTGACATGCGTGGCAAATCCAGTTCATCGCGGTTGAACTTTCCAAAAATTTGCGACAAAACTCTCTGACTAGTGGCATATCCTATTGAGAAAATTGTGGACATGCTTGCATAATACTATAGGTTTGCAAGATATCACGGAAAAGCTTAACCATGATACATGGCGGGATCTCAAAAACTCCATCATAGTAATCTGATCTTGAAAGGCAAGGTTAAGGAAACAGGTGAAATGCTAAGGTTTTCTAATTTTCATTAATATATTCTTCGTGGGCTAGTTAATGATGGAAATATCAGCCTATGTATTTCGTTTGGTTTTATTTGAAGTATTTTGTCTCCTGGTAGCTTTTGAAAAGTGCTTCAAAGTTGGCATCTCAAGCCCGGTCAATTTGAGAAATGAAATCCGCGTCGCTTATCTGCTCTTGTTTGACGCTGTTTTGTGACGTCACATCAGACCACCTGGCCGAGCGTCAATACTTGTAACGTTCAGTCTCCGGGCGGCTGGTCTGACGTGACGTCACAACCAAGGAAAGATAAGCGATGACGTTTTGCAAATCTGAATTCAGCTATGCTAGGAGTACCAACTTTTAAAAAGATTCTAGCAGACAAAATGATTCAAATTTAACTAAGTGAATTAGATAGACTGGTATTTCTATCATTATTCAACCTATATAAAATGTAAAGAGGAGAATCTAAAAACCTTTGCATTTCACCTTTAACCCAGACATATTGTCGTAAGTTTCAGCCGTTTAGCTCCAAGTGTAGGGAGAATATTTCGAGGACATCGTCACCAAAACCAGACACGGCACTGATATTGATTATGCCACATCCACTGGCTATATCTTGGAGAAGACTGAAGGGATTATCAGATTTAGTTTTTTTGTCAGTATTTTAGTATCCAAGTGTACGATAATGGTGGTCATCTCCGACTGGGCATTGTTCTACACAGAAGTCCTTTAACCAGTTTCCTCGGCCAAAGCAATGTGTAAACCAGCCTTGATCCATTTTAGGCTTCAATGTTCGCTGATGGCGAAAAGTTTGATATCACAGATGGTTTACCAACAGGGATTTTTAACCATAAAAATCTCGCCAAGGAACGTATCAGGTCCATGTACATGTATGACCTAATCATACTCAACTGACTCAACTAAGTCCACTGTGCCGCGAGTTGTGGAAGGTTGAGCCAGGGTCGACCTCGTTGAAGAATGCTATTGTTTACGAGGTTATACTGTGTTACTGTTTGATCATACAAGTAGCAATGGGACTATTGATGTTTGTAGAGGTCTGAAAGAGCTCCCAACCGAAGGGAGTGCGTATAGAGACCCGCCGTTGAGGCCCGTCCCATTTGGACTTGGTTTCTTCTCCGTTCTTCAGGAGAAGCTTCTCTAAGTAAGTTTGAATAGGGAACTTATACCAAAGATGAATGACAGCCAGTTTGGTGTTCATTTTCAGAAGCCAGCGCATTCTATCAGTAGTTGCTGATGTTGCTGCATGATAAACTGTAGATGCAGCAAGGTCTGCAAGAGAGATGCTGGAATTTCTCTCTAAAATATGACTAATTTTATATATTGCAGGTATCAACTACATGAATGAGTGTCTACTGATGCCAAAAAATCATTTTATGTCACTCAAAAGTAGATTTTTGTCTATCGATTCACCTACGTCACATAACCGTCGAAATAAGTGATTCTCAGCAGCCATTTTGGAAAAAAATGGCCGCCATCTTAAAATCCATCCGTTCTGGTGCAGTAAAAATGTGGTGATCAACTTTCTTGGGTACACAAATGTGGGGATAGCCGTTTAAATTAACCTTCTATGTGTCTTAGAAGTGCCGATTTGCGAATTTGATGGTTTCTAATGGCGGCCATTTTGAAATCCAAGATGGCGGCCAACTACGGATTTTCAAGCCGGACTCCCCCTCTAAAAATGAATAATATGTGTTTCTCTGACACTATGCAGAGTTTCATGCTTTTATCACAAAGTGCACAATCGACCCTTTTTTTGTTACATATCTGCCGGACTATGGCTGAAATATACATAGATTTCTCTACAGTTAGATACCAAGTTTGACTTATTTGAAATATTCTGCCAGTATTTGTTAATATGTATATGCGTATATGATTTTGGCATATGATGCATTAACGAGCCTCATTTAGGAAAAGTTCGTATCTCAGCCAATTTAAACGTTACTATGATAAATTATATATGAAAATATAGCTGATTCTATTCTCAAGAGAACCTTCACAAGAGAAAAGGCATAATATTTATGTAAACTATAGCGATTGCCCTAGCCAATAAGCTAATTTTGAGAAAAATCTTCTGAAATCGCGGTATTCGATATCATATCATATCTGGCATATGTATATGCGTATATGATTTTCACATATGATGCATTAACTAGCCTCATTTAGGAAAAGTTCGTATCTCAGCCAATTTGAACGTTACAATGATAAATTATATACGAAAATATAGCTGATTCTATTCTCAAGAGAACCTTCACAAGAGAAAAGGCATAATAGTTATGTAAACTACAGCAATTGCTCTAGCCAGTAAGCTAATTTTGAGAAAAATCTTCTGAAATCGCGGTATTCGATATCATATCATATCTGGCATATGAATATGCGTATATGATTTTCACATATACTGTATTAACTAGCCTCATTTAGGAAAAGTTCGTATCTCAGCCAATTTAAACGTTACAATGATAAATTATATTCGAAAATATAGCTCATTCTATTCTCAAGAGAACCTTCACAAGAGAAAAGGCATAATATTTAGGTAAACTACAGCAATTTCCCTAGCCAATAAGTTAATTTTGAGAAAAATCTTCTGAAATCGCGGTATTCGCTATCATATCATATCTGGCATATGAATATGCGTATATGATTTTTACATATACTGTATTAACTAGCCTCATTTAGGAAAAGTTCGTATCTCCGCCAATTTAAACGTTACAATGATAAACTATATACGAAAATACAACTCATTCTATTGTCAAGAGAACCTTTACAAGAGAAAAGGCATAAATATTTATGTAAACTACAGCAATTGCCCTAGCCAATAAGCTAATTTTGAGAAAAATCTTCTGAAATCGCGGTATTCGATATCCTATCACATCTGGCTTCAAGTTGCAGTGTTCATGTGGGATTACCGAGTTAATCCGACGTCTGGAGGGCCCATGCTGACGATAAGCCATGCTCAATCACAATAGCCGATGGTCAATCAGCGACATGCCGACCTGTCTCCTTTCATTGTCGCGGACCAATCGGCGTAGAGCTTAGGTACTGATTGATTTTACTAAACGAAATGATAGCTAATATATTTATTTACATCTTTTTCAAAATATGTTTTTTTATTTTTCAGTATAAATAAACAAAAAATGTATGGCTGAAATGTACATGGATTTATCTACAGTTAGATACCAAATTTGGCTTATTTGAAATAACTTGAGACAATTTCCTAGAAAAAAATTCCAAATTTAAATCTTGGGAGAGCATTATCCCATACTATTGATCGACATATCAAAATGATCGCAAACATTTGCTGGTATCAGCCAACTATATGCAAATAATATTGCTTTTGAATTAAGACAAGAAAACTGTAATATTTAGTTTGGGAGAATGTACAAGTTGCAGTGTGCTGTGAGATTACAGAGTTAATTCGACTTGTGGACGGCCCATAGTGACCATAAGCCCTGTTCAATCACAATAGCCGACGGTCAATCAGCGAATTGCCGACCCGACTGCTTTCATTGTCGCGGACCAATCAGCGTAGAGCTAAGGTACTGATTGATTTTACTGAACTCAGTGATATCTAAAAGATTCAGTTATATCTTTTGCAATTTAGGTTTTTTATTGGTCATTAAAAATTAACAAAAAATGTATGGCTGAAATATACATAGATTTCTCTACAGTTAGATACCAAGTTTGACTTATTTGAAATATTCTGCCAGTATTTGTTAATATGTATATGCGTATATGATTTTGGCATATGATGCATTAACGAGCCTCATTTAGGAAAAGTTCGTATCTCAGCCAATTTAAACGTTACTATGATAAATTATATATGAAAATATAGCTGATTCTATTCTCAAGAGAACCTTCACAAGAGAAAAGGCATAATATTTATGTAAACTATAGCGATTGCCCTAGCCAATAAGCTAATTTTGAGAAAAATCTTCTGAAATCGCGGTATTCGATATCATATCATATCTGGCATATGTATATGCGTATATGATTTTCACATATGATGCATTAACTAGCCTCATTTAGGAAAAGTTAGTATCTCAGCCAATTTAAACGTTACAATGATAAATTATATTCGAAAATATAGCTCATTCTATTCTCAAGAGAACCTTCACAAGAGAAAAGGCATAATATTTAGGTAAACTACAGCAATTGCCCTAGCCAATAAGTTAATTTTGAGAAAAATCTTCTGAAATCGCGGTATTCGACATCATATCATATCTGGCATATGAATATGCGTATATGATTTTCACATATACTGTATTAACTAGCCTCACTTAGGAAAAGTTCGTATCTCAGCCAATTTAAACGTTACAATGATAAACTATATACGAAAATACAACTCATTCTATTGTCAAGAGAACCTTTACAAGAGAAAAGGCATAATATTTATGTAAACTACAGCAATTGCCCTAGCCAATTAGCTAATTTTGAGAAAAATCTTCTGGAATCGCGGTATTCGATATCATATCACATCTGGCTTCAAGTTGCAGTGTTCATGTGGGATTACCGAGTTAATCCGACGTCTGGCGGGCCCATGCTGACGATAAGCCATGCTCAATCACAATAGCCGATGGTCAATCAGCGACATGCCGACCCGTCTCCTTTCATTGTCGCGGACCAATCAGCGTGGAGCTTAGGTACTGATTGATTTTACTAAACCAAATGATAGCTAATATATTTATTTACATCTTTTTCAAAATATGTTTTTTATTTTTCAGTATAAATAAACAAAAAATGTATGGCTGAAATGTACATGGATTTATCTACAGTTAGATACCAAATTTGGCTTATTTGAAATAACTTGAGACAATTTCCTAGAAAAGAATTCCAAATTTCAATCTTGGGAGAGCATTATATGCCATACTATTGATCGACATATCAAAATGATCGCAAACATTTGCTGGTATCAGCCAACTATATGCAAATAATATTGCTTTTGAATTAAGACAAGAAAACTGTACTATTTAGTTTGGCAGAATGTACAAGTTGCAGTGTTCATGTTGGATTACCGAGTTAATCCGACTTGTGAAGGGCCCATGCTGACGATAAGCCATGCTCAATCACAATAGCCGATGGTCAATCAGCGACATGCCGAACCGTCTCCTTTCATTGTCGCGGATCACTCAGCGTAGAGCTTGGGTACTGATTGATTTCTGAGGAACTCAATGATATCTAATAGATTCAGTTATATCTTTTGCAATTTAGGTTTTCTATTTGTCAGTTCTATTGTCGGCTGAGATAAGAACTTTTCCTAAAGACGGCTTATTGGCTAGGATGACTGCTGTATTTCACATAAACATTCTGCTTTTTCCGTCTTGAAAGTCCTTTTCGGAATAGAGTGGGCTATACTTTGGCTGCTTTTGGAATTTAGATGGCGTTTACCGGGATCACATGGTTCCCATTTACGCCAAATACTGGACATTGGGTTGCTGTATATAATAATCTGAGCTTAATTTTATAATAACTAATGTATCAATAATATTTTTGTATTTTATGAACTACTTATCAAAAATGAAAGATATCCTGAATGAGGTAACAACAAAAGAAAAAAAAGAACAAGAACAAATATAATGTTTGAAAAGTATCTACAGAATTGTTTTTTTTTTTTTTTTTTTGATATCTATTTTGTTTTTTAGATGTTTTTGAAAGCATAACTACGCTATAGTAGAAAGATATAGTGAAAAAAAAATATATAAAAAACCTTCGATCAGAAAAATTCTAATTAAATTATATATCAGAAACAAAGGAGGATTCTATTAACTCTTTGGGATTAGAATAGTCGGAAGATTGGTTAAATACACAGGGAGTGTGCACATAAAGTAACCTATAACAAACTTTCCATCGGAGTACACACTAGAGAGTGTGGCGCCTGTGAGGGTTTTATGTAAAGTGTCTAATATTGTTATTTGCATTGAGAAGAACGCTGACAATACAGAGGTCGCTAAGGTACTGACCTCCATATACATAATTTGTAACATTACTTCTTATCGGCGTCCTGAATAAGACGATAGCAATATAGAGGTCGCTAAGGGATTGACCTCCATATAGATACCATATTACTATACTACTTATAAACGTCCCGAGAAGACGAAGACAATATAGAGGTCGCTAAGGGATTGACCTCCATATAAATACCATATTACAATATTACTTATACACGTCCTAAGTAAGACGATGACGATATAGAGGTCGCTAAGGGATTGACCTCCATATAAATACCATATTACAATATTACTTAAAAACGTCCTGGGTAAGACGATGCCTGTGATAATTTTATGATCAGTATGAAATGTTATTATAGAGATTACGTGAGTGAACATCAATAAAGAGTGACCTCCATGGTATCACCCTCCACTAATATTCCTCTACGTACTATTATTGAATAGGTATCCTACATAGTGCAATTCTGTTTGCTCCATACCAGCCCCTGCTGAAATATGAGGCTCAACAGACCTAAACCATGTACGAAAGATGAAACCAAGTGCAAGAGCCTCAAGCTCGATTGCACTGTTTAACATACCTAATCACTGCCTTGAAAATTTTCAAGTGGTTAGTTTCTGGACCAAGGACCGATTTAATATTCGGGTTTGGTATACCTGCATTCAAAAGTTCTTTAATAAATGAGTTTCGGAAATTGGCATACAGAGGGCACACGAAAAAGAAATGACGAATGGAGTCGATCTCGTGGCATACGTCACATAACCCTGTCGGATGGGTTCCCAGTGTATGAAGAAATTCGTTTGTGAAGATATGGCCATTTCGAATTCTACATAACAACACCTGGTTTTCCCTAGATGAAATTAGATGTTCTTTGCAGTTGGTAACAGAGGGTTGGACACTATAAAAGAACCTGCTCTTGTTTGACAGTTCCCATTCTGATTGCCATATCATAATTGATCGTTTTTTAACCACACTCATCATTTCCGATACTGACATGCCCACGTGTGTGCAAATATCCGGTAACCGGAGTGCTTTTTTTGCCAGTTGATCAACTATCTCGTTTTCTAGGATACCCATGTGACCCGGAACCCAGGAAAAATGCACATGGATATTGGAATACGACATAGTTGTCAAAGAATATAATATCTCGTAAATGAGGTAATTAGTACACGCAAATGAGAAATTTCTCATGGCCAGCAGACCGCTAAGCGAGTCCGTGAATATTACTGTTTTACAGGGGGAAACTTCGCTAATCCATTTGAGCGACATTAATATAGCCACTAGTTCTGTTGTGTATACCGAGACATTATTAGAGAGGCGTTTAAAGGACTCGTATTTAAAATCGGGAACATAAAATGCAGCCCCGGTTAGGCCAGAGTCAGGACATTTAGATCCATCTGTATAGATATGTAGATATTCAGAGTAATTTGACTCAATATAATCCGAAGCACACAGTTCGACTAGTTTAACTGGATCTGTTTTTCTAACTCTATTATTCAATTCTGTTGAAATTGATGGAATAATGAATTTCCAGGGAGGGAAAGAAATAGGTTTTTTTTTATGCAACAGTTGAGAATCAATTTCATAATCCTCTAATAGCCGGAGTGCACGAACGCTAAAAGGGTTGGCACTTTTAATACGGCTCATACTAGGAAGATGGTTATACCAATTATCGTCCAATAGGTCAGACGATGGGTTTTTATAAGCTGATTTAAGTGTCAAGGCATATTTTATCGACTGGATGTCTCTTCTTATATGTGGGGGCAGCTCATTACAGGTGACTAACAAAGCCTGCAATGAGACAGACCTGAGTGCTCCCGTGGCAATACGGAGAGCTTGGTACTGAATGCCGTCAAGTTTACCCTTAATAGTGGCGGAGGCAGAATTATATGCTTCACAACCATAATCAAGTCTGGATCGAATTAAGGACTTGTATAACATTAAAAGCGACTTACGATCGGCGCCCCATCTGGTACCTGCTGAGCATCTCATTAAATTAAGAACTCCTTGACATTTCGATACAATGGTATCAATATGCTTTGACCATGTTAAGTAGCTATCAAAAGTCATTCCTAGAAATTTCGCTTGGTTCACATTTTTTACACTATGACCATCCATTTTCAATTCAATATTTTCCTTAATTTTTCTATTGTGTGTAAATAGAATCGACTCCGATTTATTTGAAGAGAACAGAAAACCCCAGTTCCTGCCCCAGATAACAGCCTTACTTAACGCGGCTGTAATGAATTTAATTACAAGTTTAAGGTTTGTACTTGCATACCAAACAGCGTTATCATCTGCAAATACAGATTTTTTAATATTTGGATTGAACTGATCTGGAAGGTCATTAGCCATGGTATTGAACAGTGTCGGACTTATGACACTTCCCTGAGGGGTTCCATTTATGATTGGCACCACTGGAGATAATGTGGTTCCAACACGGATCTGCGCAGTTCGATTTGACAAAAAGGATTTGATCCAACCGAACATACGCCCCTTAACTCCAATTTTATTTAATTTAATTAGAAGGCCTTTACGCCATAACATATCATATGCCTTTTCAAGATCTAAGAATACACAGAGAAGAAATTCTTTGTGTGCAAAGGCATTTTTGATAGATGTTTCTAGTCTAATGAGCTGATCAAGGGTGCGCCTTCCTTTCCGGAAGCCACTCTGAAACGGAGATATAATATTATTTTTATTCAGATACCACGTGAGTCTATTGTTAATTAATCTCTCCATAATTTTACATAGATGCGAGGTTAGTGCTATTGGACGGTAGGAAGATGGGGACGAAGATGGCTTTCCTGGTTTGGGCACCGGAATAATAATAGAATGTTTCCAGGAACCAGGCAAAACCATATTAGCCCAAATTGAGTTAAATAATATCAGGATGATACCGAGGCACCTATCCGACATATGGTTTAGCATTTCGTAGCATATTTTATCATTTCCAGGCGAAGTTGATTTAGTTTGTTTCATAGCCCGTTTAAGCTCGGGCAACGTAAAATCTTCATTAATTGGTGATTCGTCTGAGTCGATGTTATCGAAGATAAGTCTATTTTGTGCTTCCATTTCAGATTTATGTTGTAAAAAATCTGGGGAATAATTTGAGTCACTACTAACTTTAGCGAAATGCTTTGACAACATATCAGCTTTCTCTGAGTTTGTAAGGGCCCTGGTGTCATTCTGAACTAATGTTGGAATTTGACGATTTGTCGACGTAACTGACATACGCTTAGCCTGTTTCCAGACTTTTTTCAGGGGGGTGAACTCATTGAGGTTGGAACAATAGTTCCTCCAGTAATCCCGTTGTGTTTTCCTAATAATTTTTTGAGCCTCTGCTCGTTTTTCCCTATAGTGCAGGACGTCAATATATAGTCTAGTTCGACTAGCTTTATTTTTTGCTTTTTTCCTTTCTTTTATAGCTTTATCGCAACATTGGTCCCAGTAGGGAACAGGATTTCTCTGTCTTCCGGGTTTACCAACTTTAGTCTTAGGAATAGACTTTGCCGCGGCTGCATTGATGGCTTCAGTGAGATTATCATTGAACTCATCAATGTCGCCGGATATGGTGTCAGCCGTAAGCAGAGAATCACAGTCTGCACTAAACAGGGACCACTCCGCTTTGGGCAATTTCCACCTAGTAGGATAGGAAACGTCATTTACCAATGGGATTTTACCTAGGGTGAACAGAATGGGAAAATGATCGCTCCCACACGTTGTACTATTGTCTGCATACCAATTAGATTTAGTCGCTAGGGTTTTTGAAACGAGAGTGAGATCGATTGCCGAAAGACCTCCCGTACGAGCATCAAGACGGGTTGGAGAACCGTCATTAATAAATATAATATCGTGTTTGTTGAACACTTCTTCTAATAATTTTCCGTTATTGTCACAGGACTTGCTACCCCATATTTTATTATGGGCATTAAAATCACCACAGATGATAAATGGACCTGTGCATTTAGAAACAATCCGATCAAAATCAGACATTTTAAGTGACTGAATTATTGAAGGGTTGTACAGATTGACAATGAATATTGATGACTTATCTAGCAGAGATACCTCAATACACTGGCATTCTACAGATTCGAGGGATGGGAGCTCAATTTCTTTATACCCAAGTCCCTCTCTAATGAGCATTAGAAGGCCTCCTCGGGGCCCAGATGAACGGTCTCCCCTATAAGGGATATAACCGGGGTAATTAAATTTATTATTTGGTTTCAGGAAAGTCTCCTGGAAACAAAGTACATCAGGGGAGAAACCTAGATTATATAGATAGTGCTTGAAATTAGCACCATGAGCCGTAAGGCTCTGAACATTAAACTGCAGACAGCAGAAGGCCATTGCAAGTATTATTAAGGTAGTGGTAGGCTTATCCATTAATCATCCATACCCTTTTCTAAGAGGTTGTTAAGAAAATTGGAAGAAGAGAAGCCATCAAAATGTTTTATTGCACTTCTGACTACAATTTCTAATATTTCTCTGTTTTTGTCGACGAGGCAAGCAACTAGCACCTCGCAAACGAAACTTACTATATCATCTGAGGATGGTGCTTTACGCGATCCTACTCTAGATTCTGGGGTATTTGGAGAGTCCACTTTTGGAGAGTCCACTTTTGGAGAATTTACGGCACTTGGCCGAGCCAGACTTTGTTGAACAATACTTTGGTATATGATTTATTGATCTAAAGCTTAAATCGGCTGAGATAAGAACATTTCCTGAACAAGGCTTATTGGCTGGGATGATTGCTGTATTTCCCATAAACATTCTGCTTTTTCCGTCGTGAAGGTCCTTTTCGGAATAGAGTGAACTTTATTTTGATATATGATTTATTAATCTAAAGTTTAAATCGGCTGAGGTAAGAACTTTTCCTAAAGAAGGCTTACTGGCTAGGATGATTGCTGTATTTCACATAAACATTCTTCTTTTTTCGCCGTGAAAGTAACTTTTGGTATATAGCTGATCATTGTAAAGTTTAAATCGGCTGAGATACCAACTTTTCCTACACAAGGCTTCTCCCTCATTCATTATTCAGTAATTAAAACCCTGCTGTCGTATGCTCCAGAGTGTGCCATTTTCATTCCTGAAAGACTTATTGAGCTACCTGCAACAGTTTGCGAGATATTGTCATTTCCGCAATCGATTTCCTGTATGTCCGTGCTCATTTTAAAAATTCTGAAAACGGGGAAAGTCACGGATCCGTGACTCAATACTGCACGTTCCCCACTTTCAGCTATTTACTACTTCATTCTTAATTAGGTTCATAGCGGCCTTACGGCTTATATTCATCAATGTAACTCTTGTAAATAATACAAGCATTGACTTGAAGCTAGACAGCAGTTGTGTACATCTGGATCTGGAAAGCGGGAGAGCCACAGAAATGGCTTAGTGGCGCCTTTTTTCCGGATTAAGGTGAACCCGACAAAGAACTGAACTCAGAAAATAAAAGTTTCCACACACACCAGATATACCGATAACGAGGATAAAGTATACGATATTGTCGCTTTATGGATGATTGCTGTATTTCACATGAACATTGTGCTTTTTCCGTCGTGAAGGTTCTTTTCGGTATAGAGTGGGCTATACTTTGGTATATGATTTATTGATCTAAAGTTTAAATCGGCTGAGATAAGAACTTTTCCTGAAGAAGGCTTATTGGCTAGGATGATTGCTGTATTTCACATAAACATTTTGCTTTTTCCGTCCTGAAGGTCCTTTTCGGAATAGAGTGAGCTTTATTTTGGTATATGATTTATTAATCTAAAGTTTAAATCGGCTGAGATAAGAACTTTTCCTAAAGAAGGCTTACTGGCTAGGATGATTGCTGTATTTCACATGAACATTCTGCTTTTTCCGTCGTGAAGGTTCTTTTCGGCATAGAGTGGGCTATACTTTGGTATATGATTTATTGATCTAAAGTTTAAATCGGCTGAGATAAGAACTTTTCCTGAAGAAGGCTTATTGGCTAGGTTGATTGCTGTATTTCACATAAACATTCTGCTTTTTTCGCCGTGAAGGTAACTTTTGATATATAGTTTATCATTGTAAAGTTTAAATCGGCTGAGATACCAACTTTTCCTACACAAGGCTTCTCCCGCATTCATTATTCACATTATGAAGATTAAAACCCTGCTATCGTATGCTCCAGAGTGTGCCATTTTCATTCCTGAAAGACTTATTGAGCTACCTGCAACAGTTTGCGAGATATTGTCAATTCCGCAATCAATTTCCTCTATGTCCGTGCTCATTTTAAAAATTCTGAAAACGGGGAAAGTCACGGATCCGTGACCCAATACTGCACGTTCCCCACTTTCAGCTATTTACTACTTCATTCTTAATTCGGTTCATAGCGGCCTTACGGCTTATATTCATCAATGTAACTCTTGTAAATAATACAAGCATTGACTTGAAGCTAGACAGCAGTTGTGTACATCTGGAAAAAGCGGGAGAGCCACAGAAATGTCTTTGTGGCGCCTTTTTTCCGGATTAAGGTGAACCCGACAAAGAAGTGAACTCAGAAAATAAAAGAAGTTTCCACACACACACTATATATACCGATAACGGG
>JAVTVY010001694.1:0-36673 GCA_036873755.1 Hanleya hanleyi | reverse complement strand
CTGACCTATCCAGTTGTAATCCCAGACCGAACTGGTCTATCCAAGAGTAATCCCATTTGGGACTGGCCTATTCATCAGTAATCTCACACAGGACTGACCTATCCAGCAGTAATCCCAACATCTTCATTTTATCCAGCCAATTTCTACGTTCCCACTTCGAACTTGCCTTGATTTATCTGACCCCTTCAGCGTTCAAAATCCGAGGTGTAAATTTCACCAGCTAACGACAGAAGAACCAATCAGAACGTACACATCGATTGCGAGTGAAGTCATAGAGTGACATCATCCTCTATTAGCGGCATCCTTCCTCCAAATATGATGCCCACTAATTAAGGTCAGCCAATCAATAACGCTCTTGTGCGACCCATTTCGAATTTCGAATGTTTTCGAGGTCAGTGACGTCTCGTGTCTATGAACACTACTTGAACATTGAAGGGGTCCAGATATATCAAGGGAAGTTCGAAGTGGGAACGTAGAAATTGGCTGGATAAAATGAAGATGTAATCCCAATGGCACTGGCCTATCCAGCAGTAATGCCACACGGGACTGACCTATCCAGCAGTAATCCCAGACCGGACTAAACTATCCTGCAGTAATCCCACATGGGACTGGCCTATCCAGCAGTAATTCCACTCGGGACTGGCTTATGCAGCAATAATCTCTCATGGGACTGACCTATCCAGATGTAATATGACACTGGATTGCAATTTGCAGCAGTAATCCCACATGGCACTGACCTATCCAGCCATAATTTTACATGGGACTGATCTATTCCGCTGTAATCCCACACAGGTTTAGCCTATCCAGCAGTAATCCCACACGGGACTGGCCTCCTCAGCCATAATCCCACACAGGATTGCCGTATGCAGCAGTAATCCCACAGGGACTGCCTATGCAGCAGTAATCCCACACGGGACTGTCCTATCCAGCATTAATCGCATACGAGACTCACCTATCCAGCAGTAATCCCAGACAGGACTGGCCTATCCAGCAATACTCCCACTTGGGACTGAATTATCCAGCAGTAATCCCACATTGGACTATCCATTAGTAATAACATGGGACTGGTCCACCCAGCAGTAATCCTACACAGGACTGGCCTATCCAGCAGTAATCTCACATGGGACTGAACTATCCAGCAGTAATCCCACACGGGACTGTCCTATCCAGCATTAATCGCATACAAGACTCACCTATCCAGCAGTAATCCCAGACAGGACTGGCCTATCCATCAGTAATCCCACTTGGGACTGAACTATCCAGCAGTAATCCCACAGGGGACTATCCATCAGTAATAACATGGGACTGGTCCACCCAGCAGTAATCCTACACAGGACTGGCCTATCCAGCAGTAATCTCACATGGGACTGAACTATCCAGCAGTAATCTCACACTGGACTGCCCTATGTACCAGTAAACCAACGGCACTGACCTATCCATCCTACATGGGATTAACTTTTGCCAGTAATCCCACATGGGACAGATGTTATTGTCTATACCAGATAATCTATTCCAGACATTATTGTCTGTACCACATCACCTATTCCAGACCTTATTGTTTGCTTTACATGTATGCTTTCAATACTGCTGCACCTTTGGCGGATGACCCCGAAAGGTGAGATATTGGGGTTCTCAGAACGCTTGTTATTGTACTTGTTCATGTGGCAACTTGGATGACATGACCACACATAAGCGGTATTAGGTACAAATCTATAGACCAATGATGGAAATGCTCTGACAACTCGTATATTGGTAATTAGTGAGCTGTTTCGCTGTGGCAACTCGTACAGTGGGGATTGGTGAGCTGTATCGTCGTCAGATGAAAATGACGGCTAACTCAAGACTCTCATACTTTACTGGATGATTTTTCTACAAACACCCAGTTTCATTCCATCCATCGCGAAGAAACAGCAAGCTTGTTGACAAGTTGTTGATAAACCTAGCGTCTAGTCAGCCACTCAATATTCATCCCTCGTCAATAATAGAATTTCTGCGCCCATAATTCATATAACTAATAGCACCAAAATAAAAACAATAATACAATTCAAGCGCGAACAGAAAATGCATTCTTCAGTGAGGTCAGTTGGGGCTTGGACTCCGACACTTCGCGGCAACTTGGCCTTCTCGAGTCCGCTTGTTTCATAAATAAATTTTCTCTAGATATTTTTCTTTGGGAACATTAGAAATTGACTGGGACACAGGTTCCGATTTCATTAACTATTTTGGCAACATGAGCGTTTTTGGTCTTCTTGCTTTCCGGCAAATCCTCACTGTCTTCTGGAAAAGGTTTCCAATATTTCTTGAAGAATTCAAAAAGCAAATCATTTTAATATGGAACACTACTTGAATTCCCCTTTTCATCTTCTCCGTATGCTTATCAGGGGTCGAAATATTCAAAATAATTTACCTGTCATACGAGACAGGTGACCAAAATGATTACCTGTCATCTTTAAGAATTACCCTGAACATGCAAACGTTGAAATTGTCACATACATGTAACTCGAGATTAATGTCAAATTTAGATGTTGCAAAACACTAATAAGTTAATGACACCTTGTTAACTTGCACTTATTAGCAGGTGTTTTGAATGAATTTTGTTGAAGATATATTTTGAACACCAAAACAAAATTATTGTCTACCTGTCAATAGAGACAGGTACTTTATTTCTCTACCTGTCTCTTTCAAAAGTTAACTGTGAGAGACAGGCAGACAGGTGTAAATTTCGACCCTGCTTATGGTTGATCATGAATGTACATGTATACTAGCCAGTTATCGTTGTGATGCAGGAATTTATAGCTGTTCAGGAGCTGTCTGGTTCAACACGCGTTTCCAACCAGGAGCAGGTTGTAAGGACAAAGCTTTGGAAATTATAGATGTGTGTGCTCCAGAATGAGCAAGCGATAAATAGGTCAGAAAATATCTGTTTGGGGAAGTTGCAAGTATTCGTCTCGGTCTGCAATTTCTGCAGTAGTGATTTTATCACTTTTTTTGTCCAGCTTCAACACATATATTTCCGCCAACAAGGATGAAATATAAACTACGAGACACACTGTAAGTGTCCTGTATCACTTTTGCTCAGAGCAAACAAAGCACCCGGCTGTAGAATTTCCAGGGTTTCCATGTTATCGCCATGGAATTTTGAAAACCCTGGAAACGCTGGAGTATCTGAACACATTTCCATGCTTTTTCCATGCTCCTTTCCAGCCTGCCAGGAATCTGAAATTGTGGATTCAAGGACTATGTTTTCCAGGGATTCCATGGTAGAGGCTGGAAAATTCTCCAGGGTTTCCAGGGTTTTATTAGAGGCTGGAAAATTCTCCAGGGTTTCCAGGGTATTCCTTGGACAAGCCTGGAGAATTCTCCAGGGTTTCCATGCTGACACTGGAAAATTCTCCAGGGTTTCCATGCTGACGCTGGAAAATTCTCCAGGGTTTCCATGCCGACGCTGGAGAATTCTCCAGGGTTTTCATGCCGACGCTGGAAAATTCTCCAGGATCACATTTAGCTTGATGAGTAAACACAATCACGGAATCTAAAAGAAAATAATTCAAAATACTTCAGATTTAATTTTAAACTTTTATTCTGTGGAATCATCCCCCGCTTCCCTACTAGCACTGGGTTTCAGCACGTCTCTCAGGTGTTCCCGAATCATGACTGGAGTAATGTTTATGAACTGACCCTCTATGATATCTGCAAGAATAAATAAAGAAAAACACGGAATACAATCTGTACTATACTGCCAGCAGAGCAACAGACAGGCAGCCATTCATGAAATGGAGCTATTCACCTTTGGTTTGGTTCAGGCTTAATAAAATGGAGTTTCTTAATCTATACCTACTGTCCAAGACTACATGTACGTAACCTAAATGTTAGCAAAGAGCATATTCCAACGAATTAAAGCAAAATTGATTCTATGATCATCCAAAATAGTATTTGTGTTTTGTGTAACAAACTTTGGAAAAACTGGGAAGGAAGGCTGGTTTTAACAATTTTTTTCTTTTCTTAATCTCTCCTTTTGTATAGGATTTTCCAAAATCCTGTCAGAAAATGTTAAAATAAAACAAAGAGCCCAAGGGGATTTAATATACGCCCGTGTTTCTGGAATTACATTGGTCCAAATTTCAAGGTTATGTTAAAGGTGAACTGCAGAGCTTTTAATTTTATCTAAATTGTTGCTTATATAGATCTTGTCTAATTTGACATAACTTTTATACGTTTTTGGGGCAAATATACTTCGCAAAATTGTACTAATAACAATATTTAAGTTATCCTGTTATAAATCCGCCTTGAAAACTTGCATCGCTTGTCTCTCTTGGTTTGTAGAACGTTATGACGGTCCCCTTCATTCAAGTTTTATTCAAATGTGACGTCATGCTACGTCGGATGAATGAACGAGGGCCACTATAACGTCATGATGTTACAAAAACAACGGGAGGCAAGCGATGACGTTTTTAAAAGTTCTGGCTCTCGGTATAAGTTTTGACTTCTCATTTACCCAAAATAAAACAATAACCCACATAACTATTACCACACATAATTCTAACAGCTATAGAAGTTCTTGTTTTATGACATTTTAACAGAACATTGGACAGCATTTCAGTTCACCTTTAATACAGTAGCCTTGATTCCAATTGGTAGCTAGCCTACAATTTTGTGCTTCTGAGAATGTAACATATATAACACCTTATATTGAATGATAAACTAAAACGAGCTTAACTCTGGGTAACTAGTTGACCTTGAAGCAAGAGCTGAGAGCTCACATATTCCACACTGAAATCGACAATAGTCAAACACAAGAAAATAGTAGTTCTCCTGCAAATGGATTCCTTTCAGACGAGAGAAATTTTCATGAAGGAAGAAGGAAGTGATGAAGTAAATCTTTGTTCTTGAGTTCATAAACAGGTATGTAGTTCATAAAGGATCCCACTTCCCGTTAAACTAGTAAATGTATGGTTTTTATTTCACAACAGCCTAACTAAATGTAGCTGTTTCAAATATGGGAGACAACTCCACAGAACGAATACAATATACATGTAGGGGAGAGAACTCTAAATATTCCAACCTAACACATATGGTCAGCTGATTCCGTTTTGAAGGACTGTGGCCTTGACCTTGGACAAATTGATCTCTTGAAACTAGAGCTATCACATGGACAACAAGTGTTAATGGATGAATGGACAGAATGCAACATCGCATTACACGACTTCGTCTTCGACGGGCATATGAAAATGTGACTTAATGATTTTTTTTATTTTGGGGTCACAGTGATTTTGACCTTTGACTCACATTTTGGTATGTAACACATGTCCCTCTAATGTATCTACTGGCAGAAAAAAAGTTATTTTTTAATGATTTCCTGATTTTGGGATCAGTGACCCTAGCCTTTGACCTTGACCTAAATTTTGGTACACAACACATCGTCTAACCTCAATGTATCAATGGACACAACAAAAATTTCGTAATTTTTGGGGTCAGTGACCTCGACGTTCGGCCTTGACCTACATTTTGGTATGTGCTACATGATGTCCCTCTAATGTATCTACTGACACAAAAAAAAAGTATTTTCAAAGATTTCTTTATTCTGGAGTCACAGTGACCTTCACCTAAATTTTGGTAGATGACAAATCGTCTCCCCGTAATTTCTCAGTGGACACAAAAAATCATGATTTTTAACAATTTCATGATTTGGGGTCACAGTGACCTTGACTAGGTCACTTGACCTACATTTTGGTATGTACACATCGTGTCCTCCTAATGTATCTACTGACACAAAAACATGTTATTTTTAATCATTTCCTGATTTTGGGGTCACAGTGATCTTTGACCTTTGACTTTGACCTAATTTTTGGAATACAACACTTCATTTCGCCCTATTGAATCCATATGTCGTTAACGGCAAAACTAACAATAAACAGACTGCAAAACAGCTCTAATTAATTTAATTTCTGAGTTAAGCGTGAACAGATATTTGGATAACTTCCTCCATTGTTTTAGTAAGGTTCGTCAACTGATTGCAAACATTTGTTCACTGATACCTTCAAATAATTAACAAATAATTCCCTGTAAATGTTGTTAGTAAGACCACTCTTTATCGTCATGAGCAAATAAGGAGATCAAGCTGCCTACATTGGCAACGTAAAGACTGTGACACCATTCAATTGTTTCAGATTTTGAATTGAATGTTGACCGTTAATAAAGACGGGGAAAGACGGAGAGATGCGGTAAGAGTGGGTGTCGATGTCAAAATGTTGTCATTGCTCCCACATTACGCGCGAGTCGTGATCTCACTATCATGAAGGCATGACCTTGTCTGTTCGGAATGTGAGTGTGGCGTAATTTCGATCACGTGAGGTAGTTAGCCAATCGTGGATAAGGAATCTGGATACCTCCGAGCTATTACGGCACGGCGATTGGGTAACCAGATAAAGCGCCCCTTTATGGCCAAGAGGCATGGCCTAGACGATGTGAATCAGCGGGGGGCAAGGAGAGTAAGGGACGTCAGTGATACAAGCTGAATAGTATGAATGTAAACAAGACCCTGCAACCCTACAGGCTGAGGGGTAAAATATCATTCATGCCAAAACCAAGTTATTTTTCTCATGGATCCTAGTCACAAGGTATTGTTCACTTTCACAATCTCAACTTTGTTCAAATTGTTGAATGTTGGAATTCTCTGGTCAGTTGAACTTGATTTGGATATTTATTATTCTTTGTTCCCACTTACAGTAACGATTCGATCCTCTTCAGTGGGGGCGTCACAGTAAATGGACACAAGACGCCCAAAGTCCTCGGTATTCTTCAATACGTCTATCAAGTCTCTCTTTTTGGCTTCTTCCATTAAATATATATTAGACAGTCAAACATGCTGTATTAAACGAGGTAATATAATTATTTGTTTTCAAGTTCATAATTATCCACAATCTTCTCATCATATATTGGAGCCACATTTTACCTAATGACGAAACCTTCAGCTTGCACAGTATCAATGTTAAATTTCAACAAATAATAATCAGTAGCTGAATTCTCAGAGGGCAATTTTAATTCAAAATATCAAGGCAATATTTCAGTAGTTGCCCATTAATCACAGAAACAAAAGTCTATCTGAGATTCATAGCGTCTTGCTTCCCTCACTGCTATGCCGACAACAAATCTGCGACATTTCTGCAGGCGACATTCCGGCCAACGACATTTCGGAAGAAAGTGAAAACACAAACTTTCGGCAGGTGACATTTCGGTCAGAGAAGCCATTATGAAGGTCAGAGAAGCCATTAAGTTCATCTCATGATTTGAGTAGAATATCAAATTACAATTCCTCTAAATCATGAAGAGAACAAAACCAAAACTGTTGCAATTATATAAAAACGTTTATCCTTCCAACAATGTAATTATTTTGTCAATGTCTTATGAATGTGTTTCCTACTTTTCGGTAAACTTTCAACACAGCACTCTGTCTTTGAGTAATATGGATGATCAATGTCTTGCGTCATAACTCCAGACACTTTGAAGTTCATAATGTTCCAGGTGTACACTGATACAGGCCTACCTGAAAATAAAATGCAAATAAATAAAATATATATTAATATTCTGACTACATAATTTGTGGAAATAAATGTTCAGGAACTAATGCAGGAGGATTCCATTTTGTTTAGTCATGTGACAGATAAAACCAGAGAGAGACCCGGCCAGTGTCATAAAGGCGGCACATGTTTTCCATCAAATGTCCAAGCCCCTAGTCTGGGCAGTGGTGAATGGATGGATGTAACTATATCCGTTAACCACCAGATAGCTATACACAGGCAGACTGCATAAAATGCCTGAAAACCAGAGGCAAAGAAATCTGGTTCAGTTAATTCAAAAATATTTCCAAAGGCGATGATTTTGTTTACAGATTTACTGAAATCTGGAAACAGTTTTCAAGTTTAGACATGTGTCACATTAAAAGGCTTAATTAACCATTTTGCAGATTTCTTATAATAGCAACTAAATGTTTACTTTCACAACAAACTGTTTTGGAATATCAACATGATCTCCATGAAACAGACAAATGATGATATCTGAATAATTATCAGATATTTTGTAATTCATAGATAGTATGGTTGGTTCTTTGTATCCTAAAAGTATAATGCATAATCAGAGATTGGGGAAGTTGGACTCTCACCTGAAGTTAACTGTTGGAGCTATAAGTTTCACGTGTTGTTAGCTTAGCTGATGGGAGGTGAAGAGGGCTTGTAATTCAGACAAGCCCTGGACATTCCCATCTCAACACCCTTTTCTTAGTGAACACCCAGAGGCTCTCTCTGAGGGTTTACAAAAGACAAAACCACAGAACTTTATTGATTAACATTTGAAATACTTGAAACTTACCAAATGTGTTGTTGTTGTTGTTGTTCTGGAAGCACACTTGGTCAGGATTCACACTGGCAGTCGTGCATGGTTTCCCATACGTTTGTTCAACTCCAATTGAATTTGTTATAAAAAAGTGTCCATTTATGACATAGATAATCCTTGCAGAAACACAAGAAAAACGAAACCCGGTCAATAACCGAAACAGCGAAAATCGGGGTCTGAAATTGGCAGTTCTCGCAGCACGAGACATCTCCGCAGGAGGAGAGCGGGACGTCAGTCGATTGGCTGATGAATGACCATAATCTTCCCAGCAAAAATTCACAGCACAACAGGATGATTAGCAGAACATTGACCAAAAGATCATCCGCATCGTTGTTAGTTCATATTACAACAGTAGTATTCTGTTTCTGACCTCTTCCACCAACAGATGGATGGATGTACTATCAAGTACTTCGTCGCGAGTTGCATCATCCTGCAACAACAACAAGACAGACAGGCAAACTATCGAAGCGCCACCTGCAGGGAAGACAACTCCTGTGAGAATATCCTTCGGAAAATGTTTTAGAAACTGAATATTTCCTATAACTTATTCCAATTGAAGGACATTCACTCCAACCAAAAAAATATTAAAAAATGTATGTATGTTTTTGAAGGATAGTGGAATAATTTCACTAAAGTTAATTTATTTAGAGTTCATAATTTTAATTTGCTTTTCTAAAAAAAAACAAAAACAAAAAACAAACCCAATGAATTTGCTTTCACTCATGAGAAAGGCAAGTCAATTTTTTCTCAAGTCACAACTCTTAAAGAGATAAACAAGAACAAAAGCATGCAGTTGTTCTTGTTGAGTTTGGCTTATACATTATAAATTGATTATTTCTAAATGAACACGAGCAAAACATTGTGCAATTATAATTTTGATAAAATTTGCTTTCTACATTCAATTGCAAGTAATTTGAGATATTTACATTTTTGGTAAAAATACATCAAGTATATTTTATAGCAGATGGTCACAAAATGCTATAGAAAATGGTCCTCATTTATTTTCTTCATTCTTGTCTTTATATGCAGCACTATTCATTGAGATCACTTTTTTTCTGTATATGTTCCATGCATTTCAGTGAGATTTGTAGTGAAATTGAAATGACCAATTTCCCCAAATTTTCAGTGAGATTAAACTGGCAGATTTCACTGTGATTTCATTGAAATTTGATGAAATTACTGAAATAATGCGATATTTAGTCTTTTCACCAAATTTCACTGAAATTTTGGTCTGATTTTCAGTAGGGCTAACATTCCATGTGGCCCAATATATATAAGGCAAAGCTGTTCCTCGATAATCCTGAATTTCTCTTTCTCACTGAAAAGTTTTCAGAGTCCAGAGATTTCATGTTTTCCAGCCTCTATTTGTCAAGAATTTTTTTAAGTCCAATTTCCTGCAACATTTTGGCTGAAAATAAGACTGAGTCCAAAGTTCCATGGTTTCCAGCCTGGTTTTTCCATGCTTTCTATGTTTTCCAGGGTTTAGTTCCATGTTTTCCAGCCTGCCCAACAAGAAATTCCAGGGTTATTTTTGGGAGAGCATGAACTTTTTCCATGCTTTCCAGCCAAATTCCAGGGATTCCGGCCTGGTTCCAGGGTTTCCATGCTGCCCTGAACATAAAACCCTGGAATTTCTACAGCCGGGCAGTACGAATTATGTTGACTTTGTCAAAACGTATATAATGAGTCTCTGCGCATTCCGTGAGAGGCCACATTTTACAATTCATTAGTCCACTAAAGATGTGAAGAGGCAGAGGCACTAAGATTACTGAAAACAATGAGCCTTATCCAACCTATCATCAGCGAAGTCATTTGTTTTTCGCAAACATCTGGGTGGGGTGGCATGGCCGGTCCAAAATTATGTGAGCCTTCTTGACTAGCACCTAGCTACCCAGCGCAAAAGGGCAGCAGGACTTCTTGTAAGGGCAACATGACTTCCTGTAAGGGCAGCAGGATCACCTTTTTATCTCGCCTTGCGAAGTAAAGGGGAGATATTGTGAGGGGAAAGAGGATGTTGTCGTCGGTGTCGGTGGCGGTGTCGGTGTCCCCTGCCTGGAAATGATAAGGTTTTTGGTTTAGCAATTAAAAAAAATCTAGAAAAATTAGAAAAATTAGAAAAAAAATATGGGGGGTGGGTATGCCACCTGGGGGTACTACCCATGGGGTGCTCTAATGTTAAAATCCCTATGAATGAGTTTTGCGTTTAGCTGAAGTACACATGTACATCTGTACTTGGAAAGTTTCTTGCAGTTGTCAGTTGTCATGGGATGATTATGAAACTTGGTACACATGTTTCTTACATGTATGATTAGAGGATGTACCTGTGCTATTTTTGGGAAGAAATATTAATTTTTCTCCAAATTATGGCAAATGAATGAGTTTTCTGTTTAGGTAAATTCATATTGTGTATACTTTGAGTTTGCATCCTTTTTATGTGGCCTAGGCGAGAGGGGGGATGTCGTCGTCGGTCGGTGGCCCCTCCCCTGGAAATGATAGTAGGCCTCTACATGTATACATGCACATGTGCATGGTAAGTTTCCTGCAGTTGTCAGCTGTCATTGGATGATTATGAAACTTGGTACACATGTTTCTTATGATTAGAGGATGTACCTGTGCTATTTTTGGGAAGAAATATTAATTTTTCTCCAAATTATGGCAAATGAGTGAGTTTTGTGTTTAGGTAAATTGTACATGTAGGCCTCTGCATGTACACATGCACCTGTACATGGTAAGTTTCCTGCAGTTGTCAGCTGTCATTGGATGATTATGAAACTTGGTACACAGGTTTCTTATGATTAGAGAATGTACCTGTGCTATTTTTGAGATGAAATATGAATTTTTCTCCAAATTATGGCAAATGAGTGAGTTTTGTGTTTAGCTGAAGTGCACATCATCTGCACACCACAGTTTGCTGCAGTTGTCAGCTGTCTTTGAATGATTATGAAACTTGGTACACATGTTTCTTATGATTAGAAGATGTACCTGTGCTATTTAGGAGATGAAATATTAATTTTTATACGCCCGCCCAATAGGCGGACGTATTATGTGATGGCGGTTTCCGTCCGTCTGTCCGGTTCTCGTGTCCGGTCTATATCTGGGACAGTTTCCTATCTACAGCCCCAATTTTTGGTGAGTGGATACCCTACGGGGAGACGATGTGTCGCGTACCAAAATGAAGGTCGAGGTGAAAGGTCAAAGGTCACTGGCCTAAAAAAACAGGAAATCACTGAAGTGTACGTGTCCGGTCTATATCTGTGAACGTTTTCTATCCACAGTTGCAATTTGTTGTGAGTGGATACGCCAGGTGAAGACGATGTGTCGCGTACCAAAATTGAGGTCGAGGGCAGAGGTCAATGGTCACTGTTGCCAAAAATCAGGAAATCATTGATCGTTTACAGTTTTCTATCTACAGTTCTAATTGTTGGTGAGTGGATGCCCTAAGGGGGAACGATGTGTTGCATATTAAATGTAGGTCACGGTCAGAGGTCAAAGGTCAGTGTGATCGAAAAATCAGAAAAAAATTTTGTGAGTGGATTCAATAGGCGGAAATGAAGTGATGCATACCAAAAAATAGGTCAACGTCAAAGGTCACTGACCCCAAAATTATGAAATTATTAACAATAACATTTTTTGTGTCAGTAGATACATTAGGGGGACACAATATGTCACATATCAAAAGGTAGGTCAAGGTCAAAGGTCAAGGTCACTGTGACCCCAAAATCGTGAAATTGTTAAAAATCATGATTTTTTGTGTCCATTGAGAAATTGAGGGGAGACGGTTTGTCATGTACCAAAATTTAGGCCAAGATCAAAGGTCAAGGTCACTGTGACCCCAAAATCAGGAAATCATTAAAAATCATGATTTTTTGTGTGCATTGATAGATTGAGGGAAGACGATGTGTTGTGTACCAAAATTGAGGTCAAGGTCAAAGGTCAAGGTCACTGTGACCCCAAAATCAAGAAATCATTAAAGTCACATTTTCATATGCCTGTCGAAGATGAGGTCGTGTAATGCGATGTTGCGTTCTGTCCATTCATCCATTAACATTTGTTGTCCATGCGATAGCTCTAGTTTCAAGGTATGGATTGGTACCAGACTTTGAGTATACCTTACTCGCATGGCAAAGTGGAGCCATACATATGAGATCAATTTGTCAAAGGTCTAGGTCGCAGTCCCCCAAAACAGAATCAAGCTTAGCTGACTAAATGTGTTGAAATATTGTTGTAATATTCTAAGTTCTTTCCCCTGCATTTATATGGTATTGTCCTGTGGAGTTGTCTCCCATGTTTGAAACGCTTCATTTAGTTAAACTGTTGGGAAATAAAAACCATACATTTACTAATTTAATGGGGAGAGGAGTCCTTTATGAACATCACACCTGTTTATTAACTCAAGAACGAAGGTTTACTTCATCACTTTCTTCTTCCTTCATGAAAAATTCTCTCGTCTGAAAGGAATCCATTTGCAGGAAAACTACTATTTTCTTGTGTTTGACTATTGTCGATTTCAGTGTGGAGTATGTGAGCTCCCAGCTCTTGCTTTAAGGTCAACTAGTTACCAAGAGTTAAGCTCATTTCAGTTTTATCATTCAATATAAGATGTGATATATGTTACATTCTCATAAACAAAAAATTGTAGACCTTTCTAGATCAATTGGAATCAAGGCTATTAAACAACCTTGAAATTTGAACCAATGTAATTCCAGATATACGGGCGTATATTGAAGCCCCTTGGGCTCTTGTTCTCCAAATTCTGGCAAATGGGTGAGTTTTGCGTTTAGACGAAGTGCACATGTACATCTGCACACCACAGTTTGCTGCAGTTGTTAGCTGTCTTTGAATGATTATGAAACTTGGTACACATGTTTCTTATGGTTAGAGGATGTCCCTGTGCTATTTAGGGGATGAAATATTAATTTTTGTTCAAATTTTGAGGGTTTCGTCTAAGTAATCTGCCAATAATAATGTACATGTATATACATGTACACCTGTACATGGAAAGTTTTTTGAAGCTGTCAGCTTTCATTGGATGAGTTTTACACTTCCTACCCAAATTCAATGTGATTCGAGGCTGTGCATGCGCTATTTAAGAAATATGACATTAAATATGAATTTTTCTCCTAATTATTGCAGTTTAGACTTTATAAGTTTCCATTGTTAAGGTTTTTGTTGGGCAAAAATTTACATGTAGATCTGTACATGGAAAGTTTGTTGAACCTTTCGTGGGATGATTATAAAACTTGGTGGACATGTTTCATGTTTTCCTAGGTCACAGCTCTCCCGCAGTGATCCCACACGGGACTGACGTATCCAGCAGTATTCCCAAATGGCACTGGCCTATCCAGCAGTAATGCCATGTACGCGACTGACCTATCCAGCAGTAATCCCAAACGGAACTCAACTATCCAGCAATAATCCCAGGCCAGACTGGTCTATCCAGCAATAATCCCAGTTGGGACTGGCCTATCCAGCAGTAATCTCACACAGAGCTGACCTATCCAGCAGTAATCCCAAATGGAACTGGCCCATCCAGCAGTAATGCCACACGGGACTGACCTATCCAGCAGTAATCCCAGACTGGACTGGCCTATCCAGCAGTAATCCAACATGGGACTGACCTATCCAGCAGTAATTCCACACGGGACTGGCCTATGCAGCAGTAATCTCACACGGGACTGACCTATCCAGAAGTAATATGACACTGGACTGCAATATGCAGCAGTAATCCCTCATGGCACTGACCTATCCAGCCATAATCCTACATGGGACTAACCTATCCCGCTGTAATCCCACACAGGTTTAGCGTATCCAGCAGTAATCCCACATGGGACTGGCCTCCCCAGCCGTAATCCCACACAGGATTGCCGTATGCAGCAGTAATCCCACACTGGACTGCCTATGCAGCAGTAATCCCACACGGGACTGTCCTATCCAGCAATAATCCCATACAAGACTCGTCTGTCCAGCAGTAATCCCAGACAGGACTGGCCTATTTAGCAGCAATCCCACAGGGGACTGGTCTATCCATCAGTAATAACACACTAACTGGTCCATCCAGCAGTAATCCTACAAAGGACTGGCCTATCCAGCAGTAATCTCACATGGCACTGACCTATCCAGCAGTAATCTCACACTGGACTGCACTATGCACCAGTAATCCGACCGCACTGACCCATCCATCCTACATGGGATTAACTTATATGCCAGTAATCCCACATGGGACGGATGTTATTGCGTGTACCAGATAATCTATTCCAGACATTATTGCCTGTACCACACCACCTATTCCAGACCTTATTGTTTGCTCTACATGTATGCTTTCAATATTGCTGCACCTTCGGCGGATGATCCCGCAAGGCGAGATGTTGGGGTTCTCAGAACGCTTGTTCATTTGTGTTCTATCGTCATTTACTGGAAACTAGTATTGTGGTTTGAGATGACAAAATGCTCATTGACAAGCTAGTCAAATATGTAGTCATGCCTGTATTTGGTATATTGGAGTGCAATATTCATAGATTCATTTTGCCGTTGAAATTCCATACCCGAATCAGCAATACAAATGATGCAAAAACCAGAACTAGTAGTTCAACCTGCAGTTTTGTATGCCAGTACTTGAACATTGGAATTCAATCACACTGTTGGCGACTCGGCTGGCAGGTTAGGCAACCCGGGAACCAGCCGCATCCCCATTCAATACTTCAAACTGACACTTTGTCCACAACATTATGAATAACCATCTCTATCGTACAACTAAGTTCGATCATTAGGAAAATTGTGGTCAACAAATATAACATGGATTACTGATATGAGATTATTCTATTTCCGGAGTAACTGATAAATATGAATCTGGTAATGGGGCTCCTTCAACGATGGAGCAATGGTAGCACAGTCAACTGACATGCATGGCAAAACCAGTTCATCGAGGTTGAATCTTCCAAAAATTTGCGACTCAAACTCTCTGACTAGTGGCATATCCTGTTGAGAAAATTCTGGACATGCTTGCATAATACTATAGGTTTGCAAGATATCACGGAAAAGTTCAACCATGATACATGGCGGGATCTCAAAAACTCCGTCATAGTAATCTGATCTTGAAAGGCAAGGTTAAGGAAAGTGTTTAGCTTCTAGTGTAGAGAGAATATTTCGAGGACATCGCCTACCAAGACCAGACATGGCACTGATACTGATTATGCCACATCCACTGGCTATGTCTTGGAGAAGACTAAAGGGATTATCAGATTTAGTTTTTTTGTTAGTATTTTAGTATCCATGTGTATGATAATGGTGGTCGTCTCCGACTGGGCATAGTTCCACACAGAATTACAAGCGTCTACCAAGATTACACATAAATCCCTTAGCCAGTTTCCTCGGCCAAAGCAATGTGTAAACCAGCCTTGCATCAGATATCCATTTTAGGCTTCAATGTTCGCTGATGGCGAAAAGCTTGATATCCAAGATGGTGTAAAAAAACAGGGATTTTTAACCATAAAAAGCTCCCCAAGAAACGTATCTAGTCCATGTACATGTATGATCTAATCATACTCAACTGACTCATCTAAGTCCACTGTGCCGTCGAAGGTTGAGCCAGGGTCAACCTTGTTGAAGAATGCTATTGTTTACGAGGTTATACTGTGTTACTGTTTGATCATACAAGTAGCAATGGGACTATTGATGGTTGTAGAGGTCTGGAAGAGCTCCCAAATGAAGGGAGTGCAAATGACCCGCCGTTCAGGCCCATCCCATTTGCACTTGGTTTCTTCTCCGTTCTTCAGAAGAAGCTTCTCTAAGTAAGTTTGAATAGGGAATTTATACCAAAGATGAATTACAGCCAGTTTGGTGTTCATTTTCAGAAGCCAGCACATTCTATCAGTAGTAGCTGATGTTGCTGCATGATAAACTGTAGATGCAGCAAGGTTAACCCACATTGTGTTGAAGTTTCTCTCTAAAATATGCCTAATTTTATATATTGCAGGTATCAACTACATGTACACGAATGAGTGTCTACTGATGCCAAAAAAAATCATTTTAAGTCACCCAAAAGTAGATTTTTGTCTATCGATTCACCTACGTCACATAACCGCCGAAATAAGTGATTCTCGGCAGCCATTTTGAAAAAAATGGCCGCTATCTTAAAATCCATCCGTTCTGGTGCAGCAAAAGTGTGGTGATCAACTTCCTTGGGTACGCAAATGTGGGGATAGCCGTTTAAATTAACCTTCTGTGTGTCTTAGAAGTGCCGATTTGCGAATTTGATGGTTTCTAATGGCGGCCATTTTGAAATCCAAGTTGGCGGCCAACTACGGATTTTCAAGCCGGACTCCCCCTCTATAAATGAATAATATGTGTTTCTCTGTCACTATACAAAGTTTCATGCTTTTATCACAAAGTGCACAATCGACCCATTTTTTGTTACATATCTGCTGGACTAAGTCTTATTTTATGAAATTAAATAATAAACCCGACCTGAAGTAGAAGCTGATAGAGGCAAATTTGAGGTAATTTACCCTGAAAAATGGGGCGTGAGGGTAAATTTCCACATCTTCACAATTATTCAAATGTCACGCACGTAACAGCAAAAAGTTTCTGTCCATGGTTGAAAGGGAATACTGGGTGAAACATTAAGCTAAGGACGTGCTATGAGAATTTCCTCCCTAACTTTTATCTTTTTCACTTCACTGTGAAATTTGTCTGCATAAATATAGAAAGGGATTTCCTCATGTCACACACGTAACACACATGTTACATGCGTGATGGATATAAAACATGTCAATCATATCACTTATCATGCCTGAATGTTCATGAAATTGAATAATTAGGTAGATGTGAAGCCAAATTTAGAGAAAGCAAAGTTTGAGCATTTCATACTTGAAACTGTAGCATGAGGAAAAAAAGATTACTTTTTTTCAAATATTCAAGTGTGGCGCACGTAATACAAGAAAAAATACTGAAGAAAATGTTGAAACTAGGACAAATAATTAGAATACATTAATAATGATTATTTTTCATGAAAAGAAAATCCTTTTTCACCAAATTGTGATATATATCTAGACAAAATTACAAAATCCCAGTCTTTTTGACATTGAATATGTCCAAATTGCCCAAACTGAAAATTCCTCTTTGAATCAGATGGTATAAAGACCTATGTAAAATAAATTCACAAAGACAACTTCCTACCAATACAATGTATGTCTTAGGCGCATAATTGGTGGAATCAACCATTGATGGATCCTTTACACATTACTTGTCTGACCAAAATCTATCGAACCAATCGACTCCAAATTTGGAGAGTGTCTTGACATCGGTGAGAGGACGGTTGGCATGCTTTTTAGTCACCTGTGTACGCCAAGATGGCTTCCAGGCATCATGGATTTCGACAGTTTGATCTTGTCCTGACATTAACTCGAGTACAATTGAACCAAATTATCAACTTCAGTTTGACATCGGTGAGAGGACTGTTGGAACTGCTTTTCAATTACCTGCACAAGCCAAGATGGTCACTGTCAGCCATCTTGAATTTTAAGTGATTGCATCTTCTCTGAGCAATAAATTGAGCATAATTGAACTGATCAACGTTCAAGTCCTTGACGTCGTCGAGAGGACGGTCAGGATTGCTTTTCAGTTACCTGTGTAATCCAAGATGGCCGCCAACAGACATCTTGCATTTTCAGCGGTTAGATCGTTACACATTTCTTGTCCAACCAATAACTCGAGAACTATTGGACGGATCAACTTGGAGAGTGAATTGACATCATTCAGTGAGAGGACAGTTGGGATTGCTTTTCAATACCTACATATTCTAAGATGGCTGTGGTCAGCCATCTTGAATTTTAAGCACTTTGATCATGTTGGGCAATAACTCGAGACTGATTGAACTGGTCGACTTCAAACTTGCAGAGTGGCTTGACATCGGTGAGAGAACAGTTGCGAAATTAACTTGAAATTATTTCCAAACAATTTTTGGTTTGTTTGAGACTGGCAATGCCATCTACATCAATGCTTTCAATACTGCTGCAGGTTCAGCGGATCACCCCACAAGGCGAGATGTTGGGGCTATCAGAGCGCTTGTTATTAATAACACAAGATATCCTTTGTATGCATAAAAAACTATAGTGATATCATTGTATCTTTTTTCCATTGACTGGTGAATTGCATTGCTAACTTCCAGAGATCATGTTTATAGTTGGTTTTCTGGCCCTGGGGTTAGTCACCTACATTCTACTGTTGACTTTGACAGATGTTGATCTCTCTCCCATGTAACAATGGGAGTAGAATTGGTCGAAAGTTCAATATTCCCCTCTGTTTACATGTAGCTGGTCCATTAAATTAAACCCATTTATCAAAGGTATGTTTTAGATTATATCAGGTGTGATGTAAATCTGTGAATCCTGCTGTGTTAATGGAAGGAGCTGCTTCCAAGCCTAATTTTGTCATCTTGGAAAAAAGGTTGTGGATAAATAATGACAGGCAAAAATACAGCAGAAATTTCAAGCTTGAGATATGTTCCATGATATACATGTAGCCTGACTTGAATGCTTGAATGACTTGTCTAGAACCTGGCTTGATAATTTTCTATCAATTGTGGGTTTTTTTGCATTTCAGTTCAACTGGGTGTGACAGCTGCTGTGGTTGTAGCCTTTTGTGGCGTTTTGTGGTGGCGACCCTGGTTGGTCTATGGTTTAGTCTTGTCTGTTCTTCTTGTGGCTGGGCTTCTGGCATTCCTCAAACCTCAAGGTGAGCGATCCATATCGGACAATTGTTTGCATATATCTAGTCAATGATATATAATCATCATTATTCTCTCAGAAATTATGGTTATGAAATCAGTCCAATTCACATCAAACTTCAAGAGCGTCGTCAGGGGTGGTCGTTGGGTGCGAACGACCCCCTCTCAGTTCCCAACCGTAATTTCCTGTGTTGGTCAGCAGACTACTGGGCTCTCTAATAAGTAAGTATAGGAAATGACCCCCTCTTAAGAAATCCTGGCGTCGCCCATGAACTTGGACTGAGTAAGCGGTGGCTGGGATTATTTTCTTTAGCAACAATGCATCATCCAATATGGCCACCATGACCTTGACACCATTTCAACCATGCTACTTAAGCTTTTGACTGCAATAACTAAAAAATGATGTCTATGATTGATGTCAAACTTGGACAGTGTGTTTCAACCATGCTAGGTGCATAAGCTTGTGTCGACTGCAATAACTCGAAAACTATTTGTCTGATTTACATCAAACTTGGACAGTGGGTTGATTTGAGTAAGAGGATGGCTGGAATTGGTTTTGGGCAGTTTGCATAATCCAGTATGGCCACAATGGCTTTGACCCCTATTCAACCATGCTACATAAGCTTTTGACTGCAATAACCAGGTTATACAGTGTAACCTCCTTCGTAAATCGGGTGCTTTTAATCGGTGATAGTTGGTATAGTTTTAAGTTGCCAAAATTATCATCAATTTGAGCTTATTGGTCCTTTCTTGGAAGAGTAGGAGTTGTAAATAGTTGAAAAACCATGGCAATGTTATAAATATAGGGGAGAGATCATAACAACGAACGGAATCTCATGCGGTGGCCCACATACTGTGCACCTCTTGCCACCAACGGATCAAGACAGCATCATCCAAAGATTCAAGTGGAAAGGGCAGACTGTTTTGGGGAGTGTTGAACAGAAAAAAAATAGAGTTGTCTCTTGTCAAATGTGTACTTTGGCATGTTCATGAAAAGGATTGCTGCAACATATGACAAGAAATGTATCAATGGTATTATTGCTGTCAGACTGCCTCAGTATTTTAAATATCTCCCAGTTTTTCAAGTTCTATATGTACTCCACCAAATTGTGGGGTTTTATTACAAGAATGAGTGTTGTGTATTTCCAACAGATTAGTATTACATGTAATTCATCTTAGCCTAGTTCCCTACTTAATTCTGTGCATCTTTGAAATTCTGTTTTGTGTGAATGTTCCATACATTTGAACAGAATTGTCTCCCCTGATGTGGGTAATCTGTTGTCTCCCTTTGACTGTCTGTTCTTGTGAAGGTACATTGCTACCTCATTCAAAATTCAAAAAAATCCTAGAGGTGCCATTTGTGAACCAAAGATCTTCGAATATGCAAGGATCTCTCATTGAGCTCTGCCACCTCTGGTTCAGGAACTATATTTCCAAGATTGGAACAATGTATCACTACTCACTACACTCTTACCAAGGAAGTTCACTCTCATTTGAAAAAAATATAGGTTAATTCGGAAAGGGTTTTATATCTCTTGTTCCACTAGCGGCATGTTGGTCCAGAGAACTCCCGGTAAGTACCAAAGGCCCTCACAATTATTTTTAATAATGAAATATTCTATTTTTCTAGAAAATTAACTCTCTATTGTACATGTATGGGTGCATGTATAATAGTAGAAACACATTCATGTAGAAAAAAAACAGAATAGTTTTCCAAACAAATGTTCTGGAATAGTTTATCAATATATTATTCAAAATTAATGCTGGTGCCTTTGGTAAAAGATAAACTTCCTGAAAGCAGGTTTTCATACCTCTAACCTTAAAGAGTGGCAACTATTCAGGGGGAGAGCAAACACTTTCCGAAAAGGGCTGTAGTTCCCAACATCAGGGCTGAGAGATGAGGATCTTTGTGACACCTAACTTTGTGGCATGAATTTGTGTAAAAATGGCCGTACAGATCTCTGCTGGATCACGTCTTTAGCTGTTTTTGAAGTGCATCCTAATTTGAAAACTAAACATGACAGAGATGCAAAGAATACGACACTTCTCAGCATGTGACAGTAAAAGCAGATTTTCCTTTCACTCCAAAACCTGTTAAATTAGTTTGTCTTGAAGTTTACATAATGAAATACGATCAGCCTCAACAGAATTGCCATGTTCAGTTGTAGAAAAATGAAGCTATGATTGATCAAAATGTGCCCCCTGGCCTATTGTGGTATTTTTGAGGCATTTATGGGGAGGAATTTCTCTTGTGATGAAATAGGACATCTCAAAACAGAAGCACTCGTGGTTACTTGGAATAATCGAACTAAAAAATCAAACATAATAGTGTAACAATATTGATTGGAGGTATCAAACTATTGATACAATTACAAGAGAAAATCTACCCCATAAATGCCTCCAAAATACCATTAAAGTATGATTGTGATCATCATATCTCCATTTCTATACAACTGAACATCACTTTTTTCCTTTTTTATTGATAATATGTAGACATGCTAGATGCTAGATGTTAAGAAACATACATGTATCATGTGGCTGATTTTGGATTGAAAAAATAAAGCTTTATCCATCACACACAAGGTTTTTTACCCCTCAGCCATTTTGGCCTCGGGGTATTGTCGTCGCCATGTACGTCCGTCCGTCCGTTACCGCATTTTAGGCAAAACCGCTTGAGACACAACCACCAAATTTTCAACACTTATTTATATAGTGCTAAGTCAGACGCCTATCGAAAATGGCTTCCCTCGGCCCATATTTTACAGAGTTCTGCCCCTTTACAGATTTTTTAATTTCTAGAACTGTCCTATATGCCTGAATGTAACCAACTATATCTGCAGAACTGTGTTCGATATAGCTACTGTATTTTGGAAACTTATTTATATTCCTGTATTCTACAAGCCAACAAAGGATTACTCGCCTCGGCTTATGGAGTTATGCCCCTTTCGGATGTAATAATTAATCTCCGATTTTGCTATCTGTAGTTTAATTTACAAGTTATATCTGCAGATCCGGGTTCTGTACAGCTTATTCGTCTCGGTTCTTATTTTACAGTAGTACTAAGTCAGGCGACTATCGAAAGTGGCGCCCCTCGGCCCATACTTTACAAAGTTATGCCCCTTAACTGATATATTAATTTCTATTTTTGTCCATACGCCTGAATGTAACCAACTATATCTGCAGAACTGTGTTCGGTATAGCTACTATACTTTGGAAACTTATTGTTGTATTCTACAAGCCAACAAAGGATTATTCGCCTTTGCTTATGGAGTTATGCCCCTTTCGGATGTAATAATCTCTGGTTTTGTTATCTGTAGCTGAATGTACAAGTTATATCTGCAGATCCGTGTTTGGTACAGCTTATTTGTCTCGATTCTTATTTTACAGAGTGCCAAGTCAGACGCCTGTCGAAAGTGACACCCCTCGACCCATATTTTACAAAGTTATGCCCCTTTACAGATATATAATTTTTCTATTTCTGTCCTATATGCCTGAATGTAACCAACTACCGGTATATCTTAATCAGCCCACATAGAACTATCTCTTCCCCAATTCACACTACACATGGGTTTCAATCACTTGGGGAAAGCCGAGGGGTTTTGATTAGATCAATCTCATGTTTTCTCATATTAACGTGACATATCCGTTTACTGGCACGACATAGATGAGAATATACATGTAAGACTGACAAAGTCCGGATATCCTGGAATACTGCTGGTTCTATAGCACCTGAGTCTGTCAGCGAGGAGCATTATTGATTGGCTGACCTATGCATACATGTACATGTACACTAGGCCAACACAATCATCATATTAGAAGGAATAACGCCCTTTGAGGATGATGTCACTCTACACAAAATCAGTGTGTAGGTTCTGATTGGTTCGTAGATCATTCGTAGGTGAAATTTTACCTCAGATTTTGAACACTGAGAGTGTCCAGATAAATCAAGGCAGGTTCGAAATGGGAACATCGAAATTATAGCTTGATAAAATGCAGATGAGTGATACTTGTCAGTGCGTAATATAATACTGCTGAATACATTGGGGCGGGGGGATGTTTACCTGGCTAGTGGCAGAAATTAAAAGAACATGTGTGCTTGATATCCTTGGATAATGTACTTATAAATATATTATAGTCTGTCTATTTTAATTAGTCGTCTACCTTGGAGCTTGTCAATAATCAGCAGTTAACTCTGCATAAATTTTCTTTTTTGCATTGTGTAGAACAAACAGAAATCTACAAAACGACTGCCATTTCCCCGTGATATCGATAATATATCGCGTTTGAAATAACTTTTTAATTCTCTCCATATAAAATACAGTACAGTTGTTTCATGTACCGGGACTCAATTACATTGGGAGACGTCATAATGTATTCGTGCTGTCTAGCACAAAGGTCAACAATGCCTTGTATGGTCATAGAGGTGTGTGCAGTTTATCATTCGGCAATTTCACTGGGCATGGAATATGTGCGACACACTCACGCACCGCCTATTTTTACTGTATTCGGCATTAATGACCTTTGTGCCGATGAGCATGAATACATTATGACGTCTCCCTATGTAATTGAGGCCCGGTACATAAACAACTGTACTGGACTTTTATATGGAGTGAATGATAAAGTTATTTCAAGCGTGATATATTAGCGATATCACGGAGAAATGGTAGTCATTTTGTAGAGTTCAGTTTGTTCTACACGCTTCAAAAAAGAAAATTGTTGCAGGGTTAACTACTGATTTTTGGCAAGCTCCAAAGTAGACGACTAATTAAAATAGACAGACTATAGTACAAATTTTGCAATGTAACTTGGAAATAATGATATGCGAAGACAAATCATGTCATTCCCCATACATTATAAAGGATCTAACATGTCTAAGGCAAATCTACCATGTATTACCAGGGCTTGTGTTTTGAAGAGAGTGATCACTCTCGCTCTCTCCCACTCCCCTTAAATAATTGATATCAAGGGAGTGAAAAATAACTCTCCTCAAATGTGGTATTTTGTACTGCATTATATAGCAATCACTCCCGGCCCCTTGTTGTTGTAATCACTCTTCTATTGGCACATTAAAGAGCTATTTTCACTTACAGCTCTCCCGCAATTTTCAAATGTCAAGGTCTAGCTGTATTACCCAAAGTGACCCAGAATGCAGGTGCCTGGAATCACTGAAGCATGAGAACCACTTAGTATTCCGAGCAGTCTCAGCAAGTCGTCACTTGTCAGCGTCATTCTGTAATGTTCATTGTGCCAATAAATTACATCTTGATCATGTTTCAATAGTTTTCAAATACATTATACTCACAGTTAAACATCACAATGTGCATGTATGATTGACAGCAAACCATAAATTGGACAAATCACAATAATACCTCTGTGTGTTTGCAGCCTCCGGCATGTCAGAGGTCCAGAAAGTGAAAGGTGAGTATATCCTTGCAACCTGTTTGGAAAAGTGTAAAGTTAAATACATTATGTTAATATCCTACTTGTATATGCCTACATGTATACGAGACAATTAATTGACGATTGTATAAGTTTAACATATATATTGAACTATCTTGGTCAGGTTAATGGTTCATAAATGGTTTATTTATAAAACCAGCTAGAAATCATTCCCCCGTCTGTGATTAAAAACATGATTTATATGCATCCACACTAATGTATTTCCAGATATTAAGTGAGACTAATACATGAATCATTGGGGCAGATTCTGTGCCGTTTTGGGGTATATACTTGCATACTACAGAAACCACATTCCCAAAATCCAATTGTTCCAGGCCTGGTATAGGAGATAGAGTGACAAATCAGATACGGAATCAGACACGGAATCAGGGTATCTAGACTAAGACTAGTTCCAGTGATTTAGTCACAAGCGTGTCAGTTGTCAATATAATTCCGAAAGCAGCATGTTGTTGTTGTTGTAAATCCACTCACCTCATGGTGGAGTCTGTGCCGTTTGCACAGTTACTGTGACCATACATGTATATCCCTTTGTTTCAATGGTCCATCTTGAAGTATTTATTGATGTCTGGATATGTGAAACATGAGATCAAGTACATGGATAGGAAAAAATATATTACAACCCAACATATTTACAAATATGCCAGAAAACTAAAGTTAGCTTTACTATTTGTGCAGACAAAAATTCAATGGCTTCCACCACCTGTGTCCATGCAGTGGAGCTATAACATTGTACATGTATCCCATGTTTGTAGGTTGTAGTTTCCATGCTGTGAAATCCCAGCATGGATGCAGCATGCCCCCTGCCAGGGTTTAGCTACCATGCTGGAACCATGCTGCAGAATTCCAGCATGGATGCAGCATGCCCCTGTACAATGGTCATACCTACCATACTGCAACCATGCTGTGATATCTCCCAGCATGGTTGCAGCATGCCCCTTATCAGGTTTCAGTCACCATGCTGGAACCATGCTGCAGAATTCCAGCATGAATGCAGCATGCCCCTGTGCAATGGCCATACCTACCATACTGCAACCATGCTGCGAAATCTCCCAGCATGGTTGCAGCATGCCCCTTATCAGGCTTTAGGTATCATGCTGGAACCATGCTGCAGAATTCCAGCATGAATGCAGCATGCCCTTGTGCAATGGCCATACCTACCATACTGCAACCATGCTGCAGAATTCCAGCATGAATGCAGCATGCCCCTGTACAATGGCCATACCTACCATACTGCAACCATGCTGTGAAATCTCCCAGCATGGTTGCAGCATAATTTAAATAATTGAAACATGCTGCAAGCATGCTGCAGCCAGGTTGAGCTTAGTGGGGTATTCTCCAGCATGGCTGCAGCATGTACTGTGACCATGCTGGCACCATGCTGGTAATTCATGCTGGAAACATACTGGAACCATGCTGGAAATGCGCTGCAAATCTGTAAGGGTAAGCTTCTGTGTCCTCACTGTAGTTTCAAATTTCTCAAATTTTCGAAGAGACAGAAAAACAAGCCCCGAAGGGACAGCACCATTTTGAAACAATGGTTGTTATAACAAACATTCATGAGAGATTATGCCACAGGGAGCAGTCCATTTTCTTTCCATTAACTCTCCTGACATTGATTTAACATATGTACAAAACTTTTGCACATATGTGGAGAAACACTTTATTTGACATATGTGGACAAATTTTGCACATATGTGTAAAACTTTTCAACATATGTATACAAATTGTCAACATATGTGAAGTAGTCAATTTATTTTACACATGTATAAAACTTTTCCACATGTCTAAAACTTTTCAACATATGTGTAAAAGTTTTCAACATGTCTAAAACTTTTGCACATATGTCTAAAAACTATACGATTATGTGGAATTCTTTTGCACATATGTGCAAAAGTTTTCAACATATGTGGAATAACCGATTAAATACCAAAACGGCTTCCCATATGTAACAAGGTTGAAAACGACATTAAACCCTACTACTCTCTCTCTTGTCTCTGAACTAATGGAATGACACATAATGTATTGTTTGGTCCAGATTGGAGTATAGTATCACTGTTATCTTGTATCCCAGGCCTTGGCTGACTACAACTGTGAGACGAAATAGCCCCCCCCCTCATTATTTTTCTTACCTCTTTAGCTAGGGGGCTGAAACTTACCACACCATACCCTTGGGTCAAGCCCTACCAGAAAATGTAAAAAAAAATCCAAGATGGCCGCTTTGATGACATCACAGTGACGTCATTTTCAAAAACGGCATTTTTTAGTCGATTTTTCGGTCAGATTTTCCAAATTTTTTATTTATGCAATTTCCCCGCAAAAACTGCATGATAAATTAGTAAATATTAATGTGATGTGAAATGAAATAGCTTTTGTCCACTTTTCATCGCGGAAAAGCAGAAATTTTGAAGAAATATGACCAAAAAAAAATCACTTTTCTGGTACCCCACGTGGTCGCCATCTTGAATATACGCATGATCCTCTGCTCAGAGGGTCATGCAAATAGCACAAATGACCCCAATATGATAAACTATAAAGTCACGGAGCTTTTTTGTCGTTCCGGAGATAGCACAGACAGTTTGGTAGGGTTAAGGATATTGTCTTCCTATAGTTTATCGAATAATTCAAAGAATTATTCCATTCAATTTACGGCACACTCTCCATCTTTAATTATGAGAATGATAATGAACTATAAATCAACTCATCCAGGAAATGCACATCAACTTCTGGCCTTGGGAACCATCACCCAGGCAGCGTACATTCGATACATCAGGCATGGGCAACAAGTCAAACAGACACTTCTGGTGACATCATTTCAATGCCTAGTTTAATCCAGACTGGGATAAAGTATCAGTTATATTGTATGGATCCCAGGTCTAAGCAGACAACATTCAACAATGAGACATTATGTAGTTTATTGTTTAATCCAGACTGAGATATACATCGTATCCCAGGTCTATGCTGACAACTCTAGACCTTCAACTGTGAGACATTACATAATGTACTATTTAATAATTCAGGCTGGGATATTGTATCACTGTTATATTGTATCACAGGTCTAGACTGGCAACACTACAACTGTGAGACATTATATAATGTACTGTTTAATAATCCAGTCTGGGATATTGTATCATTGTTATATTGTATCACAGGTCCAGACTGCCGACACTTCCACTGTGAGACATTATATAATGTACTGTTTAATCCAGACTGGGATGTGGTATCATCGTTGTATTGTTAAACACATATTGTACTGGCATTGCAAGCGGGACCTTCTGATGGTAAAAACTCCAATAATATTTTAATTAGCACATTCACATTCAGTCATAGCAGTGTGTAACCTGGAGAAATTTTCAAATTTTACCCAGTCACTAATAAATTTGATTACTTGCACAGACTATCTAAGATAATGTCCGGTTTCGTTTTGTCAGCTTTCCATTGTGCTAAATTTGAATACTCCAGTAAACTGTGCGTTACCCTGTTGTCAGTGTTTCATGTTTTATATATATATAAATCTGTCATAATGGGATAGCAGGAGTGGTCTACAGTTTAAATGTTTCATTTTTAATGTGGATAACTATCCGATAATATGCCTGTACATACATACCATGTTAATTGAATCTATACTAAAATGTGGGGAGTACTGTTGATTGACTGACCCCTGAAATGATATATTTCCTACCAGAATATAACTTTTTCTGTCTGTTGTGAATGTATTTCTGTTTTTCTGAGTTTGCAAATGTGACTGTTTCATGATAACAGATTTGGTCATACACACCTACATTCACAGCAGAAAGTATCAAATATTCTTCAGATACATGCTACAACGGCGGGTTCTTTAATGTAGCTTGCATATCTCACTTCATCATCTTCACTAAACCAAGTTCACTACATCATGAACCTCTGTTCGCTACCTTAATGGCAGTAATATTATACACACTGATTTTTTCTAACTGGTGGCCCCACACCCCCCCCCCCTTCCCCAAACCAACTCCGATCCTTTAGCTGCTGTTTCCTATCCATGACAGCTGAGCATGTACATGTGGATAGCTGGGTTATTGTGCCCCCCTTGTCTGGGTTAAACCATACCAGGTATAAGTATAGGATTTGGGTTAGGGTACAGGGTTCAGCAGAACAGCAATGTCTCATATAGTCCAATACAATTGATGACTGACAGCCTGTCTTTTATTATTTGGGTGTTCGATTGGGCTGTACGGACATGGTAGACATCAACATATTAAAGAAGGACATATTCCAGTCAGATCATTCATATTGGACTATGCCTCATAGCCAATTTAATACAACAATGGGACAAATGCACTCACTCACCCCCATTTCATCCAAGACCGTGTTTGGTGGTTCATGGTATGGTGGACTTGGCTGGTGAAGATATTGCTGCATACTGAATCGTCTGTGATGTTTGTAAAGGGCATTGTTCCAGCCCCTCCATAATCTGTAAAGAAATTAAGACAGCTTGAGAAACAAAAACATACACAAAACATGGAGGTGTATATCTGTGTTGTTCAAATTGTCTCCATAGCATAGTGCCACTGAACCATTAACAACCATAACAGTGTGTAACCTGGAGAAAAGGAGGCCACGATTTTATTGAAATTTCACTGAAAAATCAGAATACCATTCATTAGCGGTCATTTCAGTGAATTTGTGTGAAAATTCACTATCGCAATAGCATTTCAGCAAATTGATGAAAAGATGAAATCTCGATATTTTGTCATGTTCAATCAAGTTTAGCCAACATTGTAACTCAGAATAGATTGACCTAAATTTTGGTACACGACACACTGCCTCCCCTTAATGTATCTCGGATAAATCTTCACGATTTTTAACATTTTCCTGATATTTTGGTTCACAGTGATTTTGACCATTGACCTTGACCTAAATTTTGGTACTGTAAGAGACACATAAGTCATAATTGAATTTTGGTACAAGACAAACATGTACTACATGTAAACCAATTTGTACAGTGGGGGAAATGCCTTGGATTCTCTCTATTCAATATAGTCATGCTAGTGTGGCCCATTCATTCACATCCTGTCCTGTTTGTACTTGATCTGAAATGAAGCTGAAAAATCAATTACCAGTTGACACACATATCCACATGGCTAAGGTTGGCTCAATTCACACAAAATTGCTAGACAGAGACAATTACTGATACACCAAAATTCCTTTATAAGTACTTCCTTAAATACGATCTACATGTAGTCTTTGTTGTAGCATTATATATAATTTTCTTAACTCCTTTTCAATATTTCAGTTTACTTTTTGTGGAGTAATTCTGTTGGCAGTCATGACAATTGTTATCGAACATGTTATAGTGGGATTTACTATGGGACCAGGACGATTTTGATAAATGACTGTACTACATTCACACGGAATATACCCAATGTTATAGTGGGATTTACTATGGGACAAGGACGATTTTGATAAATGACTGTACTACATTCACACGGAATATACCCAATGTTATAGTGGGATTTACTATGGGACCAGGACGATTTTGATAAATAACTGTACTACATTCACACGGAATATACCCAATGTTATAGTGGGATTTACTATGGGACAAGGACGATTTTGATAAATGACTGTACTACATTCACACGGAATATACCCAATGTTATAGTGGGATTTACTATGGGACAAGGACGATTTTGATAAAGGACTGTACTACATTCACACAGAATACACCCAATAAGAGACTCTTCCCTATTACAAGACTTTAAAATAATTGCCAGTATATCATCCCCTTCACTTGCTCAAAAATGTGAGCTAGGAGTGGGGAGTACCGTTGATTGGCTGACCCTCATTGATTTTATTCATACCAGAATATAACTTTTATGTCTGTGGTGAATTTGTATTTCTGTTTTGCTAAGTTTGCAAATATTAATGATTCATGATAACAGATTTGGTCTCCGGCCGGACTTGAACCGACATCTTCTCATAACTCACAACTGAGTCGAGATATGTAATACCTTATACCACAGAGACTTACCACAGAGACTTCATAATATACCATGATCATTTATGATACAGCGGTGGGGAATATCAGAATATGTAAAGCTTTGGTTGTGTCAATAAATTAAATGAATATACATGTACACATGGTACAGTACATTTACAGACTTTGCATACCTCCCTTCACCATCTTACCTAGCCAAGTTCGATACCATTAACTAAAGGTTAGTTTTAGGCTAGGTTTTCACAGTGGAACAGCAATGACTCATATATCCAATTTCATACAACCTAACATTGTGATATACCTATACTTGCCATTTCAGTCAAGATTGTGAATGGTGGTTCATAGTATAGTGGACTTGGCTGGTGAACATGTGGCTTCATAATGAATCATCTGTGATGTTTGTAAGAGTATTGTTCCAGCCCCTCCATAATTTATAATAAAATTAAGATAGCTTGACAAACAAAAACATATACAAAACATAGAAGTGCATGTCTCTATTGTTCAAATTGTCTCAATAGCATAATGCCACTGATCCAATAACAACAACCATATCAGTGTATTATTATGTTTTAATCGATTGTTTGTTGTTTATTGCCTTCGTATTGACCTGAGGATCGCCGTATTGGCCTGAGGCCGCGATTCATAATATTTTTAGCCCACCATGTTCAAATCGCTTTTTGTCCGTGGTCCGTCGTCCGTCCGTCGTCCGTCCGTCCGTCCGTCCGTCCATAAACAATTTCTTGTTATCGCGATTTCTCAGGAACTACTGCATGGATCTTTCTCAAATTTGGTACACAGGTTCCCCTTGTGGTCTAGTTGTGCAACAAACCTTTTTTGGTCCGATTCGAAAATCCAATATGGCCACCAGGCAGCCATCTTGGATTTCCCCATGAAACCTTGTTATCGCGATTTCTCGGGAACTACTGCATGGATCTTTCTCAAATTTGGTACACACGTTCCCCTTGGGATCTAGTTGTGCAAGAAACCTTTTTGGTCCGATTCGAAAATCCAGTATAGCCACCAGGCAGCCATCTTGGATTTCCTCATGAAACCTTGTTATCGCGATTTCTCAGGAACTACTGCATTGATCTTTCTAAAATTTGGTACACAGATTCCCCTTGGGGTCTAGTTGTGCAAGATACCTTTTCTGTTCCGATTCGAAAATCCAATATGGCCATCAGGCAGCCATCTTGTATTTCCCCCATGAAACCTTGTTATCGCCATTTCTCAGGAACTTCTGCATGGATCTTTCTCAAATTTGGTACACAGGTTCCCCTTGGGGTCTAGTTGTGCAAGATACTTTTTTGGGTCCTATTCGAAAATCCAATATGGCCACCAGGCAGCCATCTTGGATTTCCCTTTGAAACCTTGTTATTGCAATTTCTCAGGAACTACTGCATGGATCTTTCTCAAATTTGGTACACAGGTTCCCCTTGGGGGTCTAGTTGTGCAAGATACCTTTTCTGGTCCGATTCGAAAATCCAATATGGCCACCAGGCAGCCATCTTGGATTTCCCCATGAAACTTTTATCGTCATTTCTCAGGAAGTACTGTATGGATCTTTCTCAAATTTGGTACACAGGTTCCCCTTGGGGTCTAGTTTTGCAAGATACCTTTTTCGGTCCGAATCGAAAATCCAATATGGCCACAAGGCAGCCATCTTGAATTTCTCCATGAAACCTTGTTATCGCGATTTCTCAGGAACTACTTCATGGATCTTTCTAAAATTGTTTCGGTCCGATTCGAAAAACCAATATGGCCACCAGGCAGCCATATTGGATTTTCCCATGAAACCTTATCGCGATTTCTCAGGAACTACTGCATGGATGTTTCTCAAATTTGGTACACAGGTTCCCCTTGGGATCTAGTTGTGCAAGATACCTTTCCTGGTACGATTTGAAAATCCAGTATAGCCACCAGGCAGCCATCTTGGATTTCCCCTTGAAACTTTATCGCCATTTCTCAGGAACTACTGCATGGATCTTTCTCAATTTTGGTACACAGATTCCCCTTAGGGTCTCGATATGCAAGATGCCTTTTTCGGTCCGAATCGAAAATCCAATATGGTCACCAGGCGGCCATCTTAGACTTCCCCATGAATTTTTTTTATCATGATTTCTCAGGAAGTACTGCCTGGATCTTTCTCAAATTTGATACACAGGTTCAATTGTGCAAGATACCTTTTCTGGTCCGATTCGAAAATTTCATCTTGGATTTTCCCATGCAAAGTTGTTATCGTGATTTCTCAGGAAGTACTGCATGGATCTTTCTCAAATTTGGTACACAGGTTCCCCTTATGGTCTAGTTGTGCAAGATACCTTTTTCGGTCTGAATCGAAAATCCAATATGGCCACCTTTCAAGGTGGCCATCTTGAATTTCCCCTTGAAACATTGTTACCGTGAATTCTCAGGAAATATTTCGTGGATCTTTCTGAAATTTGGTACACAGGTCCCACATGGGACCTTTTTTGGTCCGATTAGAAAATCCAAGTTACGCTTCAAATTAATACGGTATTCTCGAGTTGTGACGTTGCATCACAAGAGTCGGCGGATCAAACGGTGGGGCATATTCTATATATTGACTATACAGAATATCCATACCGTCACCTTCCATATCAAGGAGTTCAAATAATTCGGAATTAAAATGTATTTCTTCAAATTTTAAATCAGCCTTCTTTAGTCCATGTATTAAGTAGTGTGCCATCTTACTATTTTCAGGCATGGTATCTTAAAAGAGATATCTCAAAATAGCCGTATAAACAGAACAGGATTAGCACTCGTTCTTAATTATAAAATCTTAAGTATGTTTCATAGCTCATGCCAAAGTGTCAAAGAGATTGGTCTTCGCTTCCAGTACCCAATGATGACACGTGCAAAACAATAAATAAAAAAAATACTACGAAACAAAGGCGAAGAATCCTCCGTACATGTACATTCACTTTCAGACTAACTTTGCTCATTTCTCTTGTATTATAACAACCGACATAAGTACAGTTTCTAGAAATCTTGAAACTCCTGAAACTTAGATTATATCTTGGTATTTTTCAGTGACCTTTTCCGATCCTTTTCGCTCAGATTCGAAATTCTGTAAACAAAATTACAAATCAATCGTTTGTACTTAGTAACAATGGACAAAATGATCCTCTAGTCATTAGCTTACAATTATCGGACATTGGTGGGCGCCAAGATCCTTCAGGATCTATCGTTATTAATTGACATTTACTGGCCGGGTTCTTGTTTTTCCGAGCTTGAGTGGCAGCATCCATTTCTTGATCTGTAACAGGTTTAAATCGTTTTAAATCGTCTCCACATATCTCCTCAAGCTCTAAAATTCTGCACACGAACCCTTGAATAACACGCTCTGCACTCGCCATCGCGCTGAACCCTGCTGTCGTCTGTTTCTCCAGTCGTCAGTCCTTACTGCTAGTTACGGCTGCACTCGTTGACCTCGGCCAATACAACATTCAACTTGGCCAATACAGCTTTCAACTCGGCCAATACAAGTCTGGTTCCACATGACGTATGGACAGGCCGTTCTACACTGTATTCGGGTAATAACATACACAGTCAGTTAATAAACAATATTATTATCTGATGTGAAATATCTATATCTTGCAAATGCATCAAAATGAAACCTAATTTAATACATATTTACCACCCTTTATCGTGAGATCATGTGTCGTGCATTCTGCATGGTTGTCAGAATGTTCCCTTGCCATGGGGTTGGATAGCTGGAGTTCCCTACAGTTAAATCAGGCAGTTCAGGTCAGGATAACACAAATGTTACTGATTCGTGTTTTGTTCCGCTAAACTAAAAACTGTACAAATAATTCATAGGGGCACTTGTTTATTTTTCATCTTATGCAATTCATTGACACATTTTAGATGATAAGGTACAGGGAACTTTGTTTGTTTATGATGTTTTCCAAGTTATTGGTGTTTCTAATGTCATATTCTGTCAAGGACAGACAGAAATGGCAGTTAGTGGTACAGTTTCGCGTGGAATCCGCCAAATGCAAATTTACTGGCATGATGCAGATTCATGAGAAAAAAATGAGACTGACAGTGGAATACTACTGCTTTTCATGCTTCAGTGATTCCAGGCACCCTTTGCCGCGATCTCAGATTTACATTTTCATGAGTAAAACTTACTCATTTTCTTTATATTCATATACAATTGGTTTGCAATTTAATAATTAATCATCAATAATTATAGCATCTAGCATGTGTATTTAAAAAATCAAGGTCATGCTAAACAACCAATCAAGTGATAATGGTCTATTCTATGGTGGTCTGTTGCAATCATATCTAGGTCCAGTGACGTCACACTGCCTTAATACATATATATTTGAAACTGTGTATACATGCACTTTTCAATGAGCACTTTATTCAAGCTTAAGGTGTGTATACTTTGAGTTTCAACACAGATTCACTGTTCCAATATGCATGGTTGACATAATCTGGGAGATGGTAACTCGTAAGGGTCAAGTCAATTCGAATCTTGCATTTAATTTCCCCGATTTTGGTGCAACATGCACATTGGAACAGTGAGTCTGTGTTAAAACTCAAGTATGTAAATGTATACACACCTTAAGCTTGAATCAAGCACTGGAAAGTGCATACACAGTTTGAAATATATGTATTAAGGCAGTGTGACATCACTGGACTCCGATATGATTACAACAGACCACCATAGAATACCATGCTTTATTTGCAGTTTACTCTGTGTAATAAAATTGTAAAAAATTACAATATTTTCCGACACAGTTCCGATGGTCTCACTCTGTCAGTTGATGGAAACTATAGTTGAGGGTTTACGACCCCTTTAAGAGAATGTGCCTGGTATCCTTCAAGATAGGGCTAATGTGCTTCTTTGTACAATTTTGCCACGTTTTATAGCTGGAAATATGTATGATGGATAACAAATCATTAAGCATTAAGGAGAAATCTGCCTGACACTACTCAATGCAACATAGACAGGATGACAGGAATCATTGGGACATGACAATGATCTGAGCATGTCGTCAGTCCAATTTTGTCATGTACATGATAATCATACATGTACCAATGAAATGTATCTTGATTTTAGTTTTCCATTAGTCACAGTTCGATATCACAACATACATTTTTGATCGACAGCCAACCATATTGGGCAAATTGTTACAATAATACGGTTACCTGTGTGTATTTGTAGTTCCCTCACAGCTAACTCCTGGTTCAACAGTAGAGACCCCAACGGCTGTATGAGCTGCCATGCGAATTGCGTGTGTAAACACAAATTATATGGTGGCGGAAAATGTCACAAAACATGAATTTCTGCCTTAATTAACTATGAAAATTACTTGGATTAAATAAATATAATGTTTTGTTGTCGATGGTATTTTAATTAGTCCATAAAATGTTTCGTGATCGGCAGAGAGCGGTTCTGAAGTTCACTTACTTTTGCAGACGCGATGGTCGCCGTGGAAAATGGCGACGCTTTTTAAAAAGTCCTTATCTTGCATGATCTCTTAGGATGTGAGCCAGATGGGTTTTCTCTTTCAATTTGGTCTTAAAATTTCCGTAATTTCTCACAGAATATCGCAAGGGTACCAGCTTTATTAAAACGTACAAAATTGTTTTCGTCTCCCGTTTTGTGGCGATTTTGCGTGACCTCGAAAGCTGTCTCCGGTGACAATGACCGAGCTGGTAGTGGCAGTCCGTTATTTGAAGGTTCGTGTCACTGTTCTGACTGATATATGAATAAAAATTGTACTGGCTCATGTCGAAATCCCGAATTTATTCAGACTTGTACGTCCCCCCAAGCTCATACCGTCTTGTTGTTCGACGTAACCAGGGGTAACGAGGTCATGCCGAGAGAGGGCGTCTCACGTCTAAAATGGCGCGCCCTTTTGATAGCGTCGTTTGAGGTCGAATGCTGGCGAAAAACGATCTATTTTGCTATAAATTTTGCGCTATTGTTACTGTTTAATGTATGAATTAATATGTGATATCTCAGAATGTAATACAATGTCAAGTTACATGACCTCAAAGAACGTAAATCTCTCGCAAGTCGTCTTGTGGTTCACCATGAAATTCTCCTTACCACGTCCAGCTGGTACAGCATGCGTTTGCCGATTTCCGCG